>JARKHS020033792.1:0-89554 GCA_030143305.2 Amblyomma americanum
AGGACTACCAGTGAATGGAATTCCCTGCCTTCGCACACTTTCGCAGCCTGTGACTTTGTTAAAGAACTGGAACGTCAATTTTTGCGCTGTTAATTGTAGTTCGCTCGTTATGAAATTTTTGTGTGAAATTTGTTTCTGAACAGCTGTATGCTTGTTATATGTGTACTCATGTTTTTGCCGCGGATGCCCCTCCTGCCTGGGCCATGTATATGTATGGTCTGCAGTATCTGAAAAATAAAAAAAAACTTAGATGACAAAGTGCGCCGAGAACTCAGTAAAATGCACCCATCGCATAATGACTTAGGAGAGCGTTCCTGAGGACTAGGTGATTCTTTTTGAGGAAGGTGACGACCGTGCGCGAAGGACGGCCATTTGTATTCATTTCGCTCTCTTGCTCAAGAGAATTCCTGCTCGAGAGTTAGTGCACTCATTATTTGGATAAGCGAAGAAGCAGGGAACAGTGCATAGCGTAAATATGCTGTTTTTGCATCGAATTATTTCGAGTAGGTACCCATGGGCTCTGAGGACACTTCACATCTTGAGCATGACTTCTGTGTAAAGAAGCCCCGGCGCTTGCATCTGCTTCGAGGAGCGGTTAAGCCCAAGGAAAGATCAGATCACTAAAGCAAAAAGAGAGTTCATGCCTCTTTCTTTATTGAGATGTCATTTACGGGCTGCATACAGATCAATGGGCCAAGGTTTTATGTCAGGATTGCTCTGGGGAACCGGCGAGTCCCGGAGAGGAATGTAAAAGCTGTTTATTTTTTGCCTAAAATGTTGCACCTGTAAGACTGGCCTTCGGCTTTGGAATCTTCAGATGCTGGCGCTTTACGAAGGGGACGACGAGAAGCGCCGAACGCTCCGTCCCGAAGGCCCAATCATTAGCTTGACACTAGTTTACCCTATTCTATGGGGTCTCCCCACTGAACCCTGGCCAACCCCCGTCTTGGGTATGTGCCATGCCACCAAGGCAACAACAACGACGCTCAGTCCCTCGTGCGTGCTCTGGACTGCGCCGCTGGTTGTTCGGGACGCAGTGCTTTGCAAGACGTTTCTTATTACAAGTGATGGAAGGTGCCAATGATCCCCTTGCCCTGGAGCCTCGCACCCGCGCCATTGCCTACCGCCTCTGCAATGCCGGAAACCGTCACCCAAAACCGCTTCACCGCTTCCGTCAGCTGTCTTCTGTTCCGACACCGCGCGGCAGCGTGACCCGGCCATCTTCAGCGGCACAGATGACATGGATGTGGAGGATTGGCTGGCCTCTTATAAATGCGTAAGCGCATAGAATAAGTGGGAGGATAGCGTCAAGCTCGCCAACGTTACCTTTTATTTGAGCGACGCAGCCAATCTCTTGTTTCGTAACCACGAGGCTTACATATCAAGCTGAGCAGCTCTAAAAACCAGTCTGACAAAAGTCTTTGGCCGTCCCGCAGTGCGTAAGCTTCGCGCCAAACCAACGCCTGTGAAGTAGGGCCCAGCAAACCGGTGAAAACTTCACCAGTTATAAAGAAGATGTCGTTGACCTCTGCAAGCGTGTCAACCCCTCTATGAGCGAGGCCGACAAGATCAGACATATTATGAAAGGCATTGAGGATGATGCCTTCCAGATATTCGTCGCCAAGGATCCCCAGACTTTCTCCGGTGTCGTCGGCTACTGCCAAAGCTTCGATGAGCTGCGCAAAACAGCGCCTTCCTACCCGGCGTGCAGGCTTTCAGGAGGCCACACTTTCCAGCTTGGCTCTCCCAGGGGACGGTGCTCCGTACCAACAGTCGCTCCTCCAGCGCATAGAGCAGTTTGTACGTGAGGAAGTCGCACGCAAGCTATCTTTGTCTACCTGCCCGCCTACGCCTGCGCCGTCGCTCACTACCAACCTACAGCGTGTCATCGAGGAGCAGGTCGCTGAAGTCTTGCCACCTCCTTCTCAGCCACCGCTGATCGCGGCTCCTCTGACGCACGCCGATTGCCGTGGTGCGGTCGCGGCCCTCACCTGCTGCTCCTGTCTACAGGCCACCTACCTGGCAGTTAGAACCCCAGCGATCCCACCTTACCGTCCGGTTGCCCACCCCCGATCACAGCCGCAGCCACTCAACCCCTGGCGCACACACGAAAACCGCCCTATTTGCTACTCCTGTGGCGTCGCCGGCCACGTGGCTTGTGTTTGTGTCGCAGTCGTGACCACCTTTCCTACGATTATAGGCGTGACCCAACGTATGGCCTTCCGCCGTCGTCCTCGCCTGCGTCACACGAGCCGCCTCCGGATTCTTCTCCTAGTTACCATCTCCGCTCCCACCGCTCGCCGTCTCCTCGCCTCCGTTACCATTCTCCGATGCTCCTCTGCCAACCCGCGTCCACGCGGAAAACTAACGGCCGCAGTTCCGGAGGTAAGAACTGCGTCATCAGCGACTCACTGAAGTACTGTTTCTGTGCCTGCCAATATCATTACCATGTTCGTTGAGGGAGTCGCTGTCGAAGCACTTGTTGACACTGGCGCAGCCGTTTTCCGTTCTCAGTCACACCCTCGGCCGACGACTCAAAAAAGTGACGACGCCCCTTCAAGACGTTTCTCTCCGCACCGCCAGCGCTTAGGACATTCGACCGTAAGCCGTCTGCACCGCCCGCCTGCTTACCGAAAATGTTCCCTACACAATCGAGTTCGGCGTCTTCGCCCGCTCCTCTCACGACGTTATCCTTGGTTGGGACTTCCTCTCCTCACATCACGATGTTATTGACTGCGCCCGTGCTCAGCTTGACTTGTCGCCCTGCAGTGACGCTCCCTTGGACGTACCCAGTGATGCTGCCGCGACTGTGGTCGTCTCCGAGGACACAGACGTGCCGCCTTTCTCTTCAGTGCTGGTGCCTCTTTCTTGTGCTGCTCTTTCAGATGGAACTGTCACTTATACCCCTCTTTACGATGCACTGAGCAAAACTCAGTTTTGCTGCCTCATGCCGTGCTAATAATTGTTTGTGGCTCCAGCACTATTTATGTGGCCAGCTCGTTCTCCTGCCCTACCAATTTACTCCGGGGCCAATCGCTTGGTAGTGTCCACTTTCTCGATCCCGCCTCAGCATACCCCCTCGTCGATAGCACGGCCCGGCCTTCACGTCAGCGCCGTTACGCCTGTTCCCATCACCAATCAATCTTCTGTCGATATTTTTTCGCGTTCCGTCGACGCCGCCCTGACGTCTACCCAACGAGACCAGCTTGTCGCCGTTCTGCATCGTTTTCAAGCTTCGTTTGACTACCAGCAACCTTCCTTGGGCCGCACCACCACCGTTACCCACTGTATTGACACTGGCACCCATGCCCCTTTGCTCCAACGTCCGTACCGCATGGTCAGCCGCTGAGCGCCGCATCATCGACGAGCAGGTTACCGACATGCTCAGGCGCCACGTGATACAGTCGTCGCACAGCCCATGGGCATCGCTAGTGGTCCTGGTCAAGAAAACAAAAACGGTTAAATCCGGTTTCTGCGTCGACTACCGTCGTCTGAACAAGATTACACGCAAGGACGTTTACCCTCTCCCCGCATGGACCACGCCCTCGAATGCCTGCAGGGCGCTGAGTTCCTTTCTTCATTGGACTTGCGCCTCCGGTTACTGGCAGGTGCCGATGGCAGAGGCCGATCGCCCAAAAACTGCATTCGTCACACCCGACGGGCTCTATGAATTTAATGTCATGCCCTTCGCCCTCTGCAATGCACCCGCCGTATTCGAGCGCATGATTGACAACATACTCAAAGGGCTTAAATGGCACACAAGCATTTGTTACCTATACGATGTTGTGATCTTTTCTCCGGACTTTTCGTCTCACCTCCAGAGCGTTGAGACTGTTCTTCTCTGCCTGTCTGTCTGTCTGTCTGTTGTTGTTGCCAGGAAGAAAGAAAATGAAAGTGCACAGGCGTGCTCACTGGCTCAAGCCGAGCCACAATCGCTACGACGTGCCTGGCCGACGCTGGCTTCCAACTCAATTTGAAAATGTGCCGCTTCGGAGCTTGGCAGCTCACTATTCTCGCACATGCCGTGTCGAAGGATGGCGTTCTCCCGGAACCCGGACAAGTTGCAAGCTGTGGACGAATTTCCGAAGCGCACTTCTTTAAAAGAGCTGCGCAGCTTCATTGGCTTCTGCTCCTACTTCTGCCGCTTTGTCCGCAATATCGCCACTATCATCAACAAAGCCCCTTTCGGCCTGGTCGCCAGCCTGTGATGAATCGTTTACCACACTCCGTCGCCTCCTGACCACTCCACCAATTCTGCGTCACTTCGACCCTCGTTCAATAATGGGACTCCACACCGATGCCAGCGGCGTCGGCCTCGGGTGCAGTACTCGCTCAGCGCAAGCAAGGCTTTGGCAAATACGTTGTCGCTTGCGCTAGCCAGACACTCAGAAAAGCTGAATCCAACTAACTCTTCTGTTACCGTGAAGGAGTGTTTAGCCATCCTTTGGGCGATCGTCAAATTTCGCCCCCTACCTCTACGGGCGCCCTTTGGCGTTGTCACCGATCACCACGCCCTCTGTTGGTTGTCCTCTTTGAAAGATCCCTTTGGTCGAGTGGCGCGTTGGGCTCTGCGACTCCAAAAACACGACATTCACGTTATCTATCGTTTTGGCCACAAACATGCCGATGTTGATGCCCTCTGACGTTCCCCTGTACCATCTGAGGCAGTGCCTTGTATATTCACCCTGCCTTCTTTGACGTTTGAGCCCGCTGATATGGCTTCCCAGCAACGCAAAGACCCATGGATCACTTGCCTCTTAGATCACTTGCCTCTCGACCTCCTTCCCGTGCTCTCTGTCGTCTGTCCCACCATTTCGCCATCCATGACGAGCTTCTTTACCGCCGCAACTACCTCCCGGATTGTCGCAAGTGGCTTCTCGTCAATTTGACACATCTGCGCTCCTTCATTTTCTCTTCCTACCTCGATGATCCCCAGTGTGCCCATTCCGAATTCTTGGAGACCTTCACCCGTCTACGACAGTCGTACTATTGGCGTGGGATTGCCCGTTATGTCCGCTAATTCGTTCAGTCCTGCACCGCATGCCAGCGACGAAAACATCCACTTCGCCGACCCGCCGCTCCTATGCAGCCGCTGCCTTGCCCAGCGCAGCCCTTTGAGCATGTTGAGATCGACATCTACGGCCCTCTTACCAGCACATCAACCGGGAACCGCTGGATCATCGTTGCCATAGACCACCTTACACGCTACGCTGAAACGTCGCCTTTATCATCCGCTACAGCCCACGACATTACATCCTTTACTCTCCATCGAATCATTCTTCGCCGTGGTGCGCCCAAAGAGCTGCTCAGTGATAGAGATCCGGCATTCCTCTCTGACGTTGTAGAAGCTCTCCTTCAGGAATGCAACATAGTTCACCGCACCAGCTCCGCCTACCATCCCAAGAACATTTCATGGTTGAGCGTTTTAACCGCACCCTCGGCGACATGCCTGGCCATATAGGTTGCTTCCGACCATTGTAACTGGGACCGCGTTCTCCCTTTTGACCCATACACACTAACTCCGCTGCTCAAGCCACCACCGGATTCTCTCCGTACTTTTTCCTGTACTGCCGTGAGACTTCATGCACAATGGACACCATTCTACCTTACCGCCCTGATGCTTCCGAATTTACAACTCTTTCTCAAGCCGCAATTTATTGAAAAAATTGAAAAATCTTTATTTGCCATCAAATACAGATGGGGGGATTGTAGAAAAAAAACTGTCCTTGGGACAGCTTGACGGGTCCACAATCCCTTATTTTGGCAGAGTGGCGGCAACACGTAACATATTCTTGATATGCAAACATATACATACATATTTAATATGATACAGGCTTAGTACTCGTAAACGAAAACAACAGAAAACAAAAAAGAACAGAAAACAACAGCGGAACTCACTTCTACAAATCCAAACGAAAGCAACAGCAAGGCTAGACAACATTACATAGAAACCAAATACATCTGCCGGAGGTCCTTGTAGGTTGCCGTGAAGAGGTAAAAACGGACAGAATTATAATAATTCAAAAGCGTTGGTATTGTGTACTTAAGGCACTGTTTCCCGTAACTTGAACGTGACATTGGTACTGACCAATCCTCGAAGTTTCTTGTAAAGTAACTTGGAGTTCTGTCTTGTAATTGGGATAGGTTACGTATATTGCTGATATTCCTGTGGATTTCTTTTTTATATACATGGCTTAAGCGATATCTATAGAGATTGTGAGCTGGAATTACACCAGAGTTACTAAAAAAAGTTGAGGTGGAAGCAGTATAAGAAGCATTATATGTGTGTCGGAGATACTTTTTCTGTAACAGGTGGATGTGTTCTATATTAGTGGATGTTGTGTTTCCCCATACTAATTGACAATAGTTCAAGTGTGACTGAAAGAGTGGATGATAAAGCAAAGGTTTGATGCGTGTGGGAAGGATATACCTTAAACGACCTATTACACCAGTTATTTGACTTATTTTGCTTAGAACATGGTTGACGTGATTATCCCAGGACATATTTGCGAAAAGGTGACACCCAGACATTTGAAATTCTCGACTAAAGCGATGCATCGTGAGTTTATTATAATATCTTGATGCTGAGGTATGTGCTTGTTTTTCGACCTGAATATATTCGCTTTTGTTTTGCTTTCATTTACCTTCATTGCATTTACTCTCGACCATTCCTCTAAGGATTTCATTGCACTGTTACATTGTTCAACAAGAAGATTAATATCATTCCCAGCAAAAAAAAATACTAGTGTCATCTGCATAAATAATAAATTTTGCTTTAGGGTTAATAGTGACGATATCATTCAGATAGAGATTAAAAAGTAAAGGTCCTAAAATACTTCCCTGCGGCACTCCACAACTAACAGCTTTAGCTTTCGATGTAAAGGCACCTATTTTCACAACTTGAGTTCTATTGGATAGGTAGGATTTCATAAGAGCTAGTGCCTGTCCTCGTATTCCATACTTACTTAATTTTTCCAGCAAAATGTTATGGTTAACTAAATCGAAGGCTTTAGAAAAGTCCACAAAAAATGCCAACAACTATTGCTTTGTTTTCAAATGCCGTTAATATATATTCTTTCTGCTCTAGCAACGCTAATTCAACTGATTTGTTTTTACGGAAACCGAACTGATGTGGTGTTAACAGATTATGTTTTTCAATGAAATTTGCCATCCTCGAATACAAGAGTTTTTCAAACAGCTTTGAAAAGATCGGTAAAATAGATGCCGGCCTGTAATTTCCCAGCTCATTACAATCTCCTTTTTGTACAGAACAGTGACCTTTTGCGCACTGCATTCTCGCTGGGAAAGTTGCTGATTCTAAACACATATTAAAAATTGTGGGGTAAGGAAGGGAGCAATAATATCAATTACATGTTTGATTGGGCGTACTTGAAGACCATCGATGTCACAACTGCTAGAGTTCTTTAAGGCTTGTATAACGGACATGATTTCATCCACTGTTACGGGTTGAAGGTGCACTGTGTTGTTAATATAAGTGGAAACGTATTTGCTAGCATGAGAGGATATAGAGGGAGCAGAAGCGGTACTAGTGAAAAAATTGTTAAAAGCATCAGCTAGTTCTGCACCGGATAATTGTTTTCCGTCAACTTGTAATTTCAATGAAGGCTTATGCGAGTGACCACGATTAAGGATGGTGCTCAACCTCGACCATAACAGACTGTTTTGACGGCACTCAATATCCAACAAAGATGAATAATATGCTGATCGTGCATTTCGCAACTTCTTTGTTAGCTTATTACGATGCTTTTTAATTTGGACAAGATCATCTGCTGATCGCGTATGAAGGAAATGTTGATATAGCTTGTCCCTCGTTTTCATTTCACTCCGTAATTCAGGTGTAAGGCATGGTTTGCGTGTTCTTTTATTTTTTTGCGTGTTCTTGACGAAAAACTCTTGTGGTATAGTTGGGTCAGTATATCCATAAACTTATCGTACGCTTCACTGGCATTTGTGAGATTACCGATCGTGTCCCATTCCGCTGACAACAGGGCGTCACGAAAGGAATTCAGTGTTGTGTCTGTTATTAGTTGGTACATTATTGGTGGGGATTTTTTTCTTATTGACCTGCTTGATTCTACACACAAGAATACTGGCAAATGATCGCTGATAGAACGTGACAAAACTCCAGATTTAACATTCGGCCCCAAGGAATTGGTAATAAATAAATCCAGAGTGGACTGGCCTTCAGGTGTAATCCTGGTTGGTGTGTCAATTAAGTTAGCAAAACCATTCGATAATATGATCATATTGAAAGCATTTGATGATGGACTGTTCACACTCATGTCGACGTTAAAATCTCCACCAGCTATTAAAGGTTTAGAGTTATGATTTTGAACCACATAAGCCAGGAACTGATCATTGAACTGCAGAAACGCAGGCAAATCACCATTCGGTGGTCGATAGCACACAGAAAATACATGCCTAGCAGTGCACAGGGTCAGAATTTCATAGTCTGGTGAAAGCACTGTGTAAGAATCAATGATCTGGCATTCTACATCATTTGTGATCAGCAATGACACTCCGCCCCCTCGAGAGTCCGACCGGTTTAGATAGTGGGTATTATAATCAGGCAACCTAAAAATATCACATTCATTAGTGCTCCATGTCTCTGTTAACATAATAACCGAACATTGAAAAGAGAATCCAGTAAATAACTCCTCCAGGGATGACACCTTGTTTCTGACAGAACGCGTGTTCATGTGGATACATTTTAAGGGAGATGCGGGAAATGTTGCGACAATTTCATCTACATCATCAGGCAAGTAAAAATCCACTTCGTTATGCCACCTTCTTTTGTTGCAAAAAAAACGCACCCTTTAAAGGTCGTCCAGCTCTCCCTTATCCCTGACGTGAATTGCACTAGCTCCTTTGTTGCTTCCTTTACCGTCCGTAGAAGGTCCCTGTTATGCCGAGTCAAGTTTTCTTGCCGAAGAATACCGACAGCTTGCCCGGTCCTTCACTTCTCACGTCCAGCAGCAGCAGAAAAGCACCCGTGATCCCCCTGCACTTCCTCCCGCTTACCTTTCTGACTCTTTGGTCTGGCTCTGGGTACCCTCATCAGGTCCCAGCATTTCCTCCAAACTTCTTAGCAAGTACCAGAGACCCTACTGTATTCTTCAGCAGACAGCTCCTGTCAATTACCTCATCGAACCCCTTACGCCATCCCCTGATCATCGCCGCCGAGGCCGCGCCATTGTCCACATGACCCGCCTCAAACCATACCACGACCCCGCCATCGTCACATCGCCCTCGGCCGCCAGGATGGCACCCTTTCACCCGGGGGAAATTGTAAGACTGGCCTTCGCCTTTGGAATCTTCAGGGGCTGGCGCTTTACGAAGAAGACGACGAGAAGCGCCGAACGCTCCGTCCCTCGTGCGTGCTCTGGACTGACCGCTGCCTCTGGTCTGTACCTGGACTGTACCGCTGGTTGTTCACGACGCAGTGCTTTGCAAGACGTTTCTTATTACACACAATCAATTTTTGCAGAGGTAGAGCGTGACTCGTATGCGTTATCATTGCCCATTTCATTAGTCTCAATTGCACCTATGTGCACTAGCCGAAATGCTCCCTCGTGCGAGATGGACGACTGGTACAGATATGCGATTTTAAAGAAAGCAAATTGCTCCGCACCTCATGATTTATATCTATCAGCCAGTGTTGTCCACCATGAGGTAACCAGATTTCTTTTGTGGAAAATGGCTTTTGGAAGCGAGTGATGTCACCGAGCCATAACATTCATGTACTGTTAATACAAATGGACAATTGCAGACGGTAATAAGCATCAGGGCTACTTGAGCGTATGAAATGGCAAAGTAGCCGTCACCATTTATGGGTTCGACAGAGCGATCAACCTATTTAGCGCCACCTTTGGAGCTGTCCTGCTTGAAAACATGGTGCTCGAAAATTTAGGCATCGAAAATTTGCAGCTGGGTCATATACCCAAAAGTAACTCTGAAGCCGATATCACGAGCGGACGAATATATTAGGCTAATGCGATTTGGAATAGGCTGTTACCACCGATTGGCCGAACGCACGTTGTCCATGTTCTTGCCGCGAGTCACGCGCAGGTCGCGGGGCATAAGGTTCTTTGCATAGCTTGTGTAGTGTTCGGCGCGCTGTCGCATCTTTTTGTACATGTGTTGCGAATATTCCGCGAGAGGGCAGTGACCTAGGCTGAGCGTCCGGTTTTGTTATATTTTGTTTTGCTTTGGTGCACGCCGTGAGAAGGGGACTCATGCCTTTTTGGTTAGTCTCCCCATTCGTCCTTGCGAATTCCTTCGCCTCTTCGGACGGCGGGGCTATCTGCCGGCCTCGACCTTGGACCCCTGTCCCCTTGGCGAAGGATTGCGACACCACATAGGGAGGAACTCGGGGGTAAGGGAAAACGCTGACATCAGTTCTGAGCTTTCCTATTCGTCAAAACTGATGAGCTGCAGTTAGCAGTTTATTTTTACGTGTGGAAAGGGGCGCGGGCATCTTCGGGGTGTACCCGCGAAGGGAGCCGCGCCCGTGGCCTTTTTGTCTCTAGTTACTCCTAGCTGGCAGGCGCTCGGTCTGGCCGAGTGCGATGGGGAGTGCCCGTTGAGAGCTGGTGCAAGGCGCGCCAGTTTGACTGTTGGGACGCGGTATCCCTCGCCTCTTTGCAGGCGGTCGGCTAGGCCGGCCGCGGATAGTTGTGGCCGTATTCTGACTTTTGTTTGTACCCATCTGTAAATAGCCTGTATGAAAGTTCGTTTCTCACTAAATCGCTTCGCCTGCAAGTCATATCATCGAGAAGCCTTCAAGCAGTGCATCCAGTTTCTGGAAATCACCGGACCAACACCACCGGCAAACCTTTACTGGCGCAGTCGACAGTACTGGTGCTCTGCAGCGGCCCCGAGGAACGGACGAAGACATCCACGGAGAGAACGACGAAGTTCGGCATCCAAGGCGAGATACCGAAAGGACGACAGGCTACGGGGGTACGAAGTCGCGAACCGCATCGGGCGTGAAACTCCGAAGACAAGGCCTTCACCAGACACAGAGTGGTATCCCTGAGCAACGGCGGTAGTTGGAAGATTCAAGCGGACACGGCTTTCTGCGGAGCGGACACGGGCGCTATGGGACACCAGCGGAGGACGACACCTTGGTGAGAGGCCCCGCCGCTGCGGCTGATCATCGCGACAACTGAGCGCCGTTGCGGAGGAAGAAAGCGAGCTCCTGGTGACGGGTTTCGGAGGCTCTTGGGAGCGAAGAGAGGCGACATCCTAGTGCGAAGCCTCTGGAGCTGTTGGAGTCGAAGAGGGGACGCCAGCTGAGGAGTGTCTTGGACGAAGACTGGTGCAAATCTGCGGAGCAACGAGGAGGCAACAAGAGGCCTCCGAGGAAGAGAGTGCTGCAGCCGTGGGAAAGGACGAGACGGCATCTCACTGAGAGGTCCGGAGAGGTCGCAGGAGCCATGGGCAGCGATGCGACGGCAGAGTGAGTCCCCCTTCCCATTTTCTTGCCTCCGTAGCGCTCGAGCCGCAGGGTTAGGGAGCAACGGGTGTGATGGCCGCATTCAGGTGTTCGAGTGGGCAATACGCCAGGCGCGCCTTAGGGTCCAGGCTGGACGATGTCAGCCTGGAATCCCTCGAGAGCGAACTAGCGATATCCAAACAAGAGTACAAGAAGATGAAAGAATCTCTCCAGAAAGAGCGAAGTGCGCAGCAGGAGGTGGTACCGCTAGAGCGAGCTCAGAGCCGATCACCCCCTCCGGGTAGAGGATACGCCAACGAATCGCTGAGCAATGTAACAGGATGTGGTTGGTTGCTGCAGCTTGAAGCCGGTAGGGGTTGAGAGCGCTTCGAGCAAAGCGCAAGTCCCGGCAAACAATGTAGAGATCGCTGCCGCATTCAGGTGTTCGATTGGGCATTATGCCAGGTTCGCCTTATGGTCCGGGCGAGGTAGTTACCTTGAAAATAAGCTGGACGATGTCAGCCTGGAATCTCTCAAGCGCAAACTAGCGATAGCCAACCAAGAGTACATGGAGATGAAAAAATCTCTCCAGAAAGAGCGAAGTGCGCAGCAGGAGGTGGTACCGCTAGAGCGAGCTCAGAACCGATCACCCCCTCCGGGTAGAGTAGACGGCAACGAATCGCTGAGCAGTGTAACAGAAGAAGTGGTTAGTTGCTGCAGCTTGAAGCCGGTTGGATCGAAAGCGCTTCGAGCGAAGCGCAAGTCCCGGCAAACAATGTAGAGATTGCTGGCGCTGAGCTGCCGGATGCTGCTCAGTCAGCAATCCAGGTTGAAAGAGAACAGCGGTCCCTACCTGCTGGCTTGGAGATGAGCCCCGTGGAAGGGAAGGCCGATAAAACCCATCCGGTGGGCGACGCACGTGAGGGCATGACGGACTTTTGCGCATAACCTCATGAGCATGAGGAAAAGGGCGGCTCGCCAGGCGCAGGCGTCCAGTGTGAACTTTCTTTGCGCATAGACATGGAAGCGGTGCGTCGGGGGTGTTTCACCAATGACGCGGATGAAACATCGAGCTCACCGGTAGCGGCGTCGCTTGAGGCGCAGATGTCGCAGCTGACTGGAGCTGATTCTGAGACAGCGAACACGGGTACAAGCAATGCTACAGTGGAGAGATTGCCATACGGCAGATCAGCTGGTGTGAACAGTGCCTGTGTCCTTTACCGTGAACAGAGCACGAAAACACGTCAAAAGTTCGCGACGCACGCCAAATCAAGGCACGATCTTGGCGTGCCTTTGCCTATGCAGTCCGAGGGACTGGCGTCCAGCGTAAAGACGCTACAGCAGTTGAGCACGCAAAGCATGAAGGCCTCAGAAAACATGGCTCTATCCATAGTGAAGGCGCGTGGCCTGAGTGCGCTGACCGCCAACGAGGGTCGTAAGTTGGATAGACAGCAGCGCAAACGGAATGTCACTGCGCTGACCGCCTGTGCCGCACCGATATTCGGTCGTAGACGGTGGGTGCGAGTGTTCGACCCGGGAGGACGCCGCTGAATCGTAGGCTGCGTTGGCCATGCCCCCTCCACCTTTAACAGGCCTCGCCATGTCCCAACAAGGACCCGTGCGCAGGTATGCAACACGCCTAGCCTTGGTAGCACGGCTCGAGATGAAACAAAAGGCTCGAGTAAGCGCGGATGCAGTAGGTGGCTGTGGGGGATCCAGAGTTGGCAGGACTCAGTGTCCAGGGACTACAGACATGGACATGACCGAATGTTCTTGCGCGGCAGTTATTCTGATTTTACCTTGTGTGCTTCAGTGATTATGGACAGTGTGATATAAGCTGCTCGGAACTGTCTTTGTTTGCATATTACAGATGTTTGAGTGCCCCGAGAATGATGTGCTGTCTTAGTTACAAGATTGAGAGAATTTGTCATTGGCACTGTCATTAGCATTGTCATTAGCATTGTCCTCGGGATGGGTGTGAGTGTGTGACGAAGGGTCGCAGCAAGCGGGCTCGCAGGCTCCGGTTGCTTGCTCGTGCAGAGGTACTCAACCGCCACTTCCCGAACCCTTTTTGTTGTTTGTTGCCTCGGCTTATCTCTGAATAAATTAGTCGAGTCTTGGGGGAAGGTGTAGCGTTCGGCGCGCTGTCGCATCTTTTTGTACATGTGTTGCGAATATTCCGCGAGAGGGCAGTGACCAAGGCTGAGCGTCTGGTGGTCGGAGACTCGAATGTAGCGAGGGTTGAGGGAGGCGTTCTGACGGCAGTGAAGGCAGACAGGCGGGTGCAGGTGGAGGCTCAGTCGGGAAAGTGCATGGTGGAGGCAATGGTCAGAGCCCGGGAGGTGGTGGTGGGCAGCATGGATGGCGAACACCTTGTGGTCATCCATGCTGGTCTCAATGATGTACTGCAGGGGAGGAGCCAGAATCTTGAGACGCAGTTGGAGGTGGGGATGCGTAGGCTTAGAGAGGCCTCTGAGAGTGTGCATGTGACCATATGCACAATCCCAGAGGTCCAGAGGCAGGCTCGCGAAACAGAAAGAAGGGTCGTGGAGACTAATCGGGTAATTAGGCTATTGAGTCGACGACTAAGATACGAGGGGATGGAGGTCAACAGGGAAGTACGAGGTTAGGCCCCACCCTTTTGCACAGGATGGCATCCACTACGGTGGGGCAACTGGCAAGAAGGTGGGTAGTAGGATAGGTCGCCAGGCAGCAGCTTTTTTGGGGGGACCCAGAGCTCTGAAGGAACCAGTGTAGAAAAGGAAGAATTAAGATCAAACGGACAATGGAACCATAGGGGAAGAAAGAGACGCAAGCGCCAGGGCCAAGTTAATTCAGATATAGGTTTCATTAACATGCAAGGTGGCAGGAATAGACTGAAATGGGAGGAAATAGAAGAACAGTTAAGACAGGAGGAATTAATGGTATATGGTTTAGCGGAAACACATCTTAGAGACATGGAGCAACCACCCTGTAACCCAGACTACGCATGGGAATATTGCAATAGAACAGAGGGCAGCAGAAAGGGAGGTGGAATTGGGGCATTCATTCATAAAAGTATGAATTTTCAAAGGGTTAGACTGGGATGCAGGGAACATTTATGGCTAAAAGGAACAGTGGCAGGCAAGCAAACACTCCTTGGCTTTGTATACCTGTGGACAGGGGTTAATGCCAAAGAGGAAAACAGGAAAATGTTAGAATGTATTGCAAGCGACATTGATGAGCTAGGAGGACAGGGCGAGATAATTATATTAGGCGACATGAATGCACACATAGAAGACCTGGATGGGTACACGGATTCGACAGGAAGCATGCTGCAGGACATGTGTGACAGGCATGATTTAGTTGTATGCAACAGCACCGAGAAGTGTGAAGGGCTCATAACATGGGAGGCGGGGAGTCTGCACTCGACGATAGATTATGCACTAATGTCACAGAGGATGTATAACAGATTAGGGGTAATGAGCATAGATGAAGATGGTTCCAGAAGTCTAGGTAGTGACCACAAGCGTATCAAGTTGAGCTTCAGAAGAAAAAGCAATGTAGGACTGAATCAAGATAAACAATCAGGGGGAAATTTTTACTCAGAAAAGCAATTGGAAGTAGCAGCCAAACAAATCGAGAAAGTAATTTTTGAGGATAGTGAAACAGAATGGACTTATACCAAATTAACTCGATTACTGGAGCTAGAGCTAGCTAAGGTGCGAGTAAAGCTAAAAGGGAAAAGATGCAAACCCAAGAGTTGGTGGGATGAGGAGGTCAAGAGGGCAATAGAAAAGCGCAAGGAAGCATCCAGCGAACACAGATATTCCAAGAAGAGGGGGGAACCAAAACCCGAAGTAGACAGAAAATGGGATACCTTCATAAAGTGTAGAAGGGACGCATCCTATTTGATTAATGAGAAAATTAGAAGAAAGGGTGCCCAATGGATGTCAAAAGTAAATAAAAAGGATAGAAAAGCAGCCCAAAAATTCTGGAAACATCTAAATGCAATGAGTAATAAAACTAGGCTAGAACAAAGGTTTATTGTTACAGATGAGGGTATTCGACTAGAAGGGGATGAAGCAATAAAACACATAGGAACAAGGATGACGGAAAAATTTTCAGCAAAGCACGTGGTACATAATTTATCGAAGGAGGATAGACCGGTTACAGCAATAGCTTCACTTGAGCAAGGAGAGTGGAAAAGGGCAGAGTAGAAGGTTCCTTGTGGCACATCAACAGGACCAGACGGTATCCCGATTATGTTGATAAAGAAGTTAGGACCAAAATCCAAGCAAACATTAATACAGGTAGTGAACAAAATGATAGTGGATGAGAAAGTTCCCCTATGAATGGCGATTAAGTAGAATGAACATGATATATAAGGGAAAGGGGGACAAAGCAGATGTAAGTAACTATCGCCCCATAACAGTGACATCTGTGGTTTACAGGGTGGTGATGCAAATTATAAAGGATAGACTGCAGGCTTGGGTGGAGAACGAGGGGGTGTTAGGGGAACTACAGAATGGGTTCCGGAAACAAAGGAGGTTGGAGGACAATCTATTTTCATTGACACAGTGTATAGAAATTGCGGAAAAGGAACATAGGCCCTTATTGCTAGCATTTCTGGATATTAGGGGAGCCTATGACAACGTTACTCAGGAGCATTTGTGGGACATATTGGGCACATTGGATGTGGAAAATGGAGTAATTAATCTTTTAAAAGATATATATAGATATATATATATATAGAAGTAACAGAGTGCTCATCAAATGGGAAAAAAATGTATCAGGGCCTGTAGAGATACAGCGGGGGCTTAGACAAGGATGTCCTCTGTCCCCTTTGTTGTTCATGTTGTACCTGCAAGGTTTGGAGGCCAAGCTAGAGGGGAGCGGACTAGGTTTCAACCTATCTTTTTTCAAGCAAGGGGAATTGATTAAACAGACATTACCGGGACTAATATATGCGGACGATATAGTGATAATGGCTGACAACAAGGAAGACCTGCAGAAGTTGTTAGACATATGCAGTACAGAGGGAGATAGATTAGGCTTCAAGTATAGTAAGGAAAAATCTGCAGTCATGACATTTAATGAAGAGGGCGGCGAGCATAGAATACAGGAGTTCGTGCTAAAAGTAGTGAATGAGTACAAGTATCTTGGGGTGTGGATAAATAACAGTGTTGAGTATCTGACAGAGCATGAAAAATATGTAATGAATAAAGCTAGTAGGAATGCAGCTGTCATGAAAAATAGGGCACTGTGGAATTACAATAGGTATGAGGTGGTAAGAGGGATCTGGAAAGGGGTGATGGTCCCTAGCCTGACCTTCGGGAATGCGGTCCTGTGTATGAGGCCAGATGTTCAAGCAAGGCTGGAAATTAGGCAACGGGGAGTAGGGAGGTTAGCTTTGGGAGCACATGGCAATACACCAAATCAGGGGGTACAGGGTGATATGGGATGGGCGTCTTTCGAGAGCAGAGAGGCTAGCAGTAAGATAGCATTTGAGGAACGATTGAGAAGGATGGAGGAAAAGCGGTGGGCTAGGAAAGTTTTCAGATACCTGTATATAAAGAATGTTGACACGAAATGGAGAAAGCGAACTAGAAAATTGACAAGCAAATATCTGGACAGCAGTAAGGGGGCAAATCAGCAATTATCGGTTAAGAAAAAGGTTAAAGGAACAGAGAGAGCTTTGTGGAAAACAGGGATGCTGACGAAATCGGCACTAGAAACATACCGGACCTTTAAACAGGAAATTGTCAAAGAAAATATCTATGATAATTGTAGGGGAAGTTCTTTGTTGTTTGAGGCCAGGACTGGAGTTTTGCGGACTAAGACGTATAGAGTTAGGTACCAGGAGATAGACACTTTGTGCATTGCGTGCGGAGAGGAGGAGGAAACAGCTGAACACTTGATACTTTTCTGTAAAGGGCTTCACCCTACAGTGGAAGGCAGCGGGGCTGACTTACCCAAGGCATTGGGGTTTAGGGATAGTGAAGGGAAAGTGGATTTTAAGAGGTTAGAAGTAACCAAGCGAAGGTTATCTGATTGGTGGCTAAAAGCAAGACAGGAGTAAAATTTCACAAGACATGGCTAGGTGGCTTGAGCCACCGCCCGATGTAAAGGGTTCAGCCGTATCCATCCATCCATCCATCCGCCCGGTTGTGTTTTATTTTGTTTTGCTTTGGTGCACGCCGTTAGAAGGGGACTCATGCCTTTTCGGTTAGTCTCCCTATTCGTCCTTGCGGTTTCCTTCGCCGCTCCGGACGGCGGGGCTTTCTGCCGGCCTCGACCTTGGACCCCTGTCCCCTTGGCGAAGGATTGCGAGACCACCTAGGGAGCAACTCGGGGGTAAGGGAAAACGCTGACATCAGTTCTGAGCTTTCCTATTCGTCAAAACTGATGAGCCGCAGTCAGCAGTTTATTTTTACGTGTGGAAAGGGGCGCGGGCATCTTCGCGGTGTACCCGCGAAGGGAGCCGCGCCCGTGGGCTTTGTGTCTCGAGCGACTCCTAGCTGGCAGGCGCTCGGTCTGGCCGAGTGCGGTGGGGAGTGACCGTTGAGAGCTGGCGCGAGGCGCGCCAGTTTGGCTGTTGGGACGCGGTGTCCCTCGCCTCTGTGCAGGCGGTCGGCTAGGCCGGCCGCGGATAGTTGTGGCCGTATATCTGACTTTTGTTTGTACCCATCTGCACATAGCCTGTATAAAAGTTCGTTTCTCACCTAAATCGCTTCGCCTGCATGTCGTATCATCGAGGAGCCTTCAAGCGGTGCATCCAGTTTCTGGAAATCTCCGCACCAACACCACCGGCAAACCTTTTACTGCTTGAGTTTGTTGCGATGTGCCCTGCGAAGGCCTAACGGTCACCAGCATGGCAAAGGCGGCCATTGACAGTAAAACGTCCGGCAAAAACGAAGCAGAGCCGCGGAGAAAGCATTGATGCAACTGCTGCTATGACATGAAAGAGAGGTATAAAATAGCAAGCTTGGTCCTCAGCGCGGTGACATTGTTCCCCAAAGGCAGTACAGAGTCGATCACCGTTCTTCAATATAGGAGATTGAATACCACCTACACTAGCAGTGCAATGAAGCCGATTCCAGTAGTACTGGTTCAGGTGAAAATCGGCTTATTGTGCTGAGGCACGCTCGTATAATTTGAGCAGTAGAAGCATAACTTTAAGCGTGTAACGTTGCTCGTTAACCGTGTATCGTAGTCGCCTTCCATCATTCCCTTATGTCCCAAGGCAACATGGCTAAGTTTACCGGTTCTTCTAATACTTTCTGCGTGCTTTACAACGCGGAGTGGAGTAACTAAAGCAAAACAACATACACAGCCTATATATGAGACGTTATATGGTAGCACTGATATTAGAGAAAAAAAAACCTAGGACCATCAGGCTGCACTTCAGGTGCTCTTATTCCCTCGTATACCCACCCCTTTCCTCCCAACCTATCACGGATAGAGGAGGTCTCTCTGAGGCGGCTGCCTGTCAGAGTGGAAGTTACGCCTGCAGTTCGCCACCAGTGCCAAAGTGAGAAGATTCCTGCGCCAGAAAAATGCCCTCACTGCGACACATCCGCTTCTGATACCACTGTTCACCACCTATTGTGGACTTGCCCAGGAACTTCGCTGGTGCGCGCTCGCGTTCTGCAAGAGGCGGGCCTGTCCTTAAACAATGACTCCGATTTCAACTTGTGGATAACGAAAAACATTTATGCCCGATGATTATGTGACTTTTTACACCTTACTGGACTCCATGCCTTTTTGTAACCTATTAACGTAACAACTTTCAATTATGGCATCACCTTTTATGCCGTGCGGCATATTTAGCGTCCTAAATAAATAATAAAAACCTAGGAGCCATGCTTCTATGCCAGTCTCATTTTCTACTCCTTGACCACCTACTCTAGCCACAGTTTCAGACATACTTTTTAGGTTGGCCATTCCCGTGGAAGCAAGTAGCACTATTGACACAGGCTCACTCTCTCTTCTATTTGCCCCTGAAGTAGTTTCTTGAAATTCGGCATCACTTTGCTTTCACACTGCTCGACGCGGTAGGGATAGATTCGGATATTGTAGTCCCTAAAATTCAGGGGGCTACCTTGTGCTCCTGAAATGCGGTGAGGCGAAAGCCTTTAGAGCGGTGTTGAAGCTTGTGTAGCTGTTGTGTGGTGAAGACGTTGATTAAAGACTGCAAAGCGTTTAGGCGGCATCCTTGCAGATCGGCGTTCAGGAGGCGTCTGGCCAGATTATCTCGATTGATCGCGGCTGCGTGTTACTGCTTCCACATTGCAGGACACTTAAGCTTCGTCTTTAAGAGTGGTACGCGACTGAGAGAGAGAGAGAAGAGAGAAACTCTTTAATGAAAAAGCAGAGAATTAACCGACGTTTAAAAATCGCTGGCATGCTACTCTGCGTGGAGAAAGGAACTTGGGAGGCAAAGACGGAAGGAGAGGAGTGCTGGAAAGGCTAAATTAGAGAAAGAAAGAAAAGGGGAGAGCATCAAATGCGGCCATTGAGTGCCTACTTAGCGGCATCGGCTCGAAATGATGAAACATGAAATGGTGAGGTGTAAAGTCTAATAAATGGCCCAACAAAGTTCTGCGGAAAAAATGCATGACAGCAACATACAAGATGAAATTAGAGCTTGTCGAGATGTCCTATTTCTTTTAAGTACGCAAACAAAAAGTTCATTGCTTGTCTCTGTTGCCTAGGGCAGGCTGAGGGACCTAAAACACTGTCCATTGTTAGAGGCACTGGGGAGAGCTTTTCCATGCACTGCTCATATTACGCACGCTCGTCAGCATACGCATGACACTCAAGCAGGGTATGTTCCACAGATTAAATCGAGCCGCAGTTGTCACAAAGCGGACTGTTCATTTGGCTGAAACGGTATCGTAAGGCGTTTGTAAACGCAGCGTTCAGGCGAAGTCGTTGGTAAAGTGCTTACAGCTGGCGAAGGATGGAAAGAAGGAAGGAAAACGTTTATTGAGCTCTAGAGAGTAGGTGAGCAATTTGGCAGAGTCAGGTGTGTCGTCCGTCTTCTTAGCAATGGCCGTCTGCATCTAGTCGAGGGCTCCGCTGGATGCCGCTGCCTGCTGTGCTCGCCGGATTAGCCCAAGTTGGACATCCTGACGGTCGCTGGAGAGCATTCATTCCGATTGCTCCGCACTCGGGTTTGGTATTTTTGGTGCCACCTCTATTTTCTGGCAGGCTCACGTTATGTGATAGAGCGTGGGTGTTTCATGGCACCATGGGCATTTGTCTGTGTATTGTGTGGGTTGTATTTTGTTGAGTGTATTTAGATTCGGGTATGAGCCCGTCTGTAGCAGCCTCCAGGCGACGGCGTCTTCCCTGGAGAGAGATTTATGTGGTGGGGGTACCGTTTCCTGCAGCCCTTGTAGTGGTTTAAGATTGCCGAGTAATCTCTAGGGACAGGTTCGGCTTCCTCGATGTCGCTTGTGGATGGAGCTCGGTAGAAAGTGTACCCTCGAGCTACCCTGTCGACCGCTTGGTTGCCTTCCACTCCCGCGTGTCCCGGCGTCCATACTATCGTATGTTTTATTGGTTCTTCTTCTGTGATTTGTTTGGGTCGGTCCCCAGAGCGGAGTATGCGGAGCGCTCTGTGACCTATTCTGCATAACATGAAGTTTCGGCATGCCATTTGAGAGCCGGTTAGTATTTTTAAGGATCGCTTAGTCCGGTAGCCCTCCGTTGCCGCTAGAGCGACGGCCACTTCTTCAGCCTCGACTACCGTGCAGTCCCGTAGCGACGCGCTGATGATTTCCTGCATGTCCGAGTTTATCACAGCCGCTACCACGTTGGGGTTGTTTTGTCCCGTCCTTCTGGGGTATGTGGCTGCGTCCGCATACACCGTTGTTGTCTGGCGGGCTAGTGATTTTTGGATGTACTCGGCTCTTGCCTTTCTGCGTTCTTCGTGTAGGTTGGGGTCCGTGTTCTTGGGGATGGGAGTCACTCTAATTGTGCCCTGTATACCGTCCGGGATAGCCGCGGTTCGCTGGATTTCTTGTATTTGTTCGTTGCATCCCAACTTCTGCAGAAGCTCCCTGCCAGACGGAGTCTGCTGTAGTCTCTGCAACTGGGCGACGTGTTGTGCCTCTCTCAGTTCTTCAAAGTTGTTATGAAGTCCTAGTGCTAAAAGCTTCTCTGTGGAGGAATTCTAGGCGGGAGTCTTGATCTCAGATGTCGGTCGACTGAGTGTTTTAACTGGTAGTGATGCGTCGGCAAGATGTAGAGCCGATACATTTCTTCTGAAGCAAATGTTTTAACCATTTGGGGCGCATCAGATTTAGTGAAGAAGGTCAGAATGTACCGCCGATGTTGGAGGCCTTTACGGGCCGCTTCATCTGCTTTTTCATTGGCCAGAATACCACAGTGCGGTGGTATCTACTGAAACGTTATGCAGTGACCTGCGACAATCCAAAAATGATGTAGATACCCGATGTCAAGGAAAATGGACTGATGATTGGTGTTCTTGAGCAGGTTTTACAGTATCTACAGGGATGCTTTTGAGTCGGTGAAGGTAACCCATCGGCTGGGGAATCGGCGCAGGATATAGGAAACAGTTCCTTTAATGCCGTGAAGCTGAACTGTCGTAGTTCCGGCTGTGAGTGTGCTGCGTATATTCCTAGGCTAAGTAGGTTAGAGTAGAATGCAGTAGCGTTGATGTGGTATGCGGCTCTTTTCATCTGCACCTGGAATAAACTTCACCTTTAGAGGCCTTAGTGTCAAGGGGAAGACAGAGATAGTAGTTTCTGTGGCTGATTAATAGTGAGAATGGCCAAGAGCTGCACAGCTTGTCCAAAGCCAGAGTTTCAGTGAGTTAGTTGGAAACTGTGTAGGAAATGTTTATTCCCTTGAATGACATGGCGGAGGTGGATGCGCATAGTTTCCTGGGCGGCAATCACATGTAGCGGGAGACATCCTGCTTACGCCACTGTTTCTGATGCAGAGGAATTCTTTGGGAGGCCAAGGCATATTCGCAAGGAGTTGTTCCGTGCGGCCTCGAGGATCTTCTTGCTTTTTGAAGATAATATTCGAAGCACCGGTAGACAGTAGCGCAGGGTTCCTTCAAAGTAGGCTTTTTCAAGGAGAACCAATGACCGGCAGTTGCTGCCCCACCGTTTTCCCGCCATTAATATAAAAGCTTGCGATGCTGCACTGGTCCCCTCACGAAGTTTTTTGATGTGAGGTGACCACGAGAGATTACTGTCTATGACAACACTTAGAAATCGCTGTGCTCGTACATAAGGTAGTGACCGTGCACCTAGAAGAAGCAGATAGCGAGCCATCGTTTGTGTGGTAAAAGCCATGACAACACTTTTTTTCTGGCAAGAGGCGACGATCTCGGGGCCTCAGGTACATCGAGATGTGCAGTAAAGCTGCCTGTAGACGTTGCTGGGTAATACACCGTGAACGTGACGCGCTCCAGATGCAGATGTCTGCACAGATCGTTATGCGCACTCCTCGGTGATGGTTTCTCGCGGGTGTATAATGGCAATATTGAACAGGAGAGGGCTGAGCACGACTCCCATGAGGTACGCCCCTCTGGACTGGGTGAAAGAGTGTAAAGCCATCTGGAGTGCCCATGAAATTTTGTAGTTCTCTCAGATAATGTCCAATCCACTTGTACAGCTTTCCTCCGAAGCCAAGACTCGCCAAAGCAGCGAGAATTGCGTGGTGAAAAACAGAGTCAACAGAGTCAAAAGCGGCCTAGATGTCAAGGAAAACGGCTGTCAGTATGCACCCAGCATCAAGTTACTTTTCACATGATGTGACGAGAGCCATAACATTTTGAGTCACGTTTGCAGATGATTCGCTTCATTAGCTTACCTACGCAGCTCAGTACAGCGTTGGGCCGGAAGGACGCGTAGCTTGTTGGCTGCTTACAAGGTTCCAAAACAGGCACAATTTTCGCCAGCTTCCTTTCGGTGGGGACCTCACCAGTAATTCAGAAAGAATTGTAATATTCCAGGAGTCAAAGACGAGCGTTGGGTCGCTTCGCGATTGCGTCATAGGTCACCTCATCGTGACCAGAAGACGTACGTCTGTTTGATTCCATGATAGCTGCGGATAGCTTTTCAATTGTGAAAGGCAGGTCTAACGCTAGCACTGCCGCCTGTGGGATGCCTGAGTGACCATCTGCGGACAGTGTGGAAGGCCCTGACCCAGCTGACAGTAGCCTGCAGTATTCTTTTAAGACTTCTTTTAGGGATTTTGTTCATGCAGAGGGAGTGCAGTGAAGGGGTGAAGGTGTTGGAGTGGTGTACACATACCTCTAATAATGCGCAAAATTTTGGTTACTGGTTGGCGCACATACAGCATAGAACAAAAGTCACGCCACACTTTCCGACTGAGTTTATCCAGATAGCGCCGAATGTGGCGTTGCGCCCGTCGGCAGGCATGAAGGTGTACAATGTTTTTGGTGCGCAAAGCTTCCCTTTCAGTCCGCCTGCGAATAGCGCACAGACTTTCAAATACCTCATCATTTGAAGGTTGCCTATCATTTTTAGCTGTAATTATTGTACTTCCTCTCATGCAATGAGCCATTGTTGATAACATTTCCTCGTTACGGCTTGCGGCACTAATTCCTCTGCTTGCAGTGTCCTTGTATGCGTCCCAGTCTGTAGACTTTATAAGGAATTGTTTTGGCGCCCTCTGCGCACCGACAGCAGTTATGAGGACTGGGTAATGATCACTTCCACGTGTTTTCCAAATCAGTGCACAAGGAAAAGTTGCGGGCGAATGAACTTGTTACAAAGGTCACGTCGATGCTGCTGGCAGTCGTCAGGCGTCGGAGGTAGGTTATGCTGCCATCACTGAGCGGTAAATTTGAATGTGCTGAAAGAAGTTCTGCAAGCTTGGCTCCTCGGGAACATGTATGTGAGCTGCCCCAAATTTCATTGTGCACATTGAAGTCTCCGCAAATAATATGCGGAGAGGGTGTCCTTGCTATCAAGTTTTGAAGCCTCGGAGCGTCGATGGATTGGCTGGCTCGAGCTATACTCCAATGAGAGTGTACACTTGTCGACCAATTAGCGTTACGGCGCACACGTACTCGTTGTGGCTGTGAGCCGGGACATCAACAAAGGAGGCCGGGATATCCTTGCGAAAGCCTTTTGGCAATCTGCTGACGTCATCTGGTCGTTTTTAATGCTGAAACTAGTGCGCGTGAAGTCTAAATTTTCCTCGACGTGCTACTCGGATATGACAATGAAAGATAAGTGGTATGCTCGCACGAGCTACCGGAAATCGGAGAGCTTTGAGCGTAAACCACGAACGTTCCACTGCAAAATGATGCATGTGCGAAATTTGTGGATGGTCAGCTGCGGTGAAGCAGTTGCTGCGGAAGCCATGAATATTGCTGTCTAGTATTATGCCCCTGCGGGGCGTAGGAGGCCGACACCAACGGCTCCATTGCAAGTACAGCTTCCACTTCTGGGAGACCTCGTGACGACGGATGGTGCGGAAAAGGCATTTTATGGCTGCCAACAGCATCGGAACCAGTAGGCATGTGATATCTTGTTCTGTGCTGCTGTTGTGCTCCCTTTCGGTGATCATCGTGTCAGGTTGCGGCGCCTTAGGCATAGTGGGAGAGTGGCCGTTTGTCGGGACTTGTGTCGAATACTCCGACAGCTTTGAAGGAGGCGGTGAGCCGGCGGGCTTGCCACATTTTTTTTACTGCTGCTACATATGTGTTTCCAGCACTTTTTTTTGCAGCGTTGATGCATCCGGGTTAGTCTCTGGCGTATTCGTGAAAACCACGCCAGGGCGGCTTCCCTTGAACTTGGTCCGTAGTGCGTGCAAGCGTACCAGCTTTCTTTTTAATGCACCCTCCGTATGAAGCAGGGTGCGGTCTATTGCAGTTCATGCACTTGGGTAGCGATCTGAATGTGCATTCCTTGTGCGAATGAGGGCCAGCACAGACTTTGCAGCGAACAGCCCCTGTGCAATGGCTCGAGATATGGCCATGCCTCTGACATTTCTAGCATTGTGTTGCCGCCCCAACATATTCAGTTACAGAGGAACTGCAGAATCCAAGTGCTACCCTTTTAGGCAGTGGTGAGTTCTTGGAAAATTCCAAAATAACTGTTCTACGACGTACCTCTCTGATCTTGCTACCATCTTCAGGAAGATGAGAGGTGAGCCTCTTCGCTGAGATTACGCCTTGGTCGCGTAGGTACTCTTGTAGGTCTTTGCTTGAGTACGTGATTGGAACGTCTTGTATTTTTCCATAATCAGCCATGTATGATTAAATTACGCGGGTCTCTATAAGCACTCCAGCCAGTTTACTGTCTGCGAGGAGGCGGTTGGCAGCTTGTAGTGTTGGAGCTGTAACCATGAGGCTTCCATCCTTGTTAATTGAATAGCTGAGAAATGTTTCTTGAGCCGACATTACAACCACTGACGCTACAATGTTGGGGTTCACTTTACATAAGCTTCTGCCCTCTAAGGTAGGCCTGAAGACCAGAGAAACACCAGCAGCTCTTTTTTTCTTATAGGATACAACCGTGAAAGATGTCTGGTCCATTCCCTGTGCATTATCCCCCGAGGGCTTGCCGATGGCTTGTTCTTCCGGTGGTCTCTTGTTTGCTGGACCTTGGTCTGCGGCCTGAGTTTCAGTGGCCACCGGAGCAGCGGTTGCCATTGCTTCCACAGCGCTACAGCGCGTTGACGCAGTGCCAAGGAGTCCACGGAACGCCATCACCTGTACGGCGCGACGCCTTGGCTGTTGGACAATTTAAGGAAAGGAAATGACGCATGTATCAGATATTTTTTTGGACACCCGAACCATGCTGTAAGGAAAGGAAAATTATATCAAAAAGTGGTTTTGAGCAAAGCAAATGACCCCTGTGTAACTTATCTCGGCGGACACTCGAACCGCGTTTGATTGACAGCTAGTGTGACAGATTTCGCGGACGGACAGACGAACGGACAACGATGAGCCCATTAAAGGCTTTCGCCTTAAAATTCATCTACATTTATTATTTTGTTTCTCTTTGTGAGCAGGCGTCTGTCTAAGGAGTATCAGTAGAAAAGAAGCGTGTCGTCATTGAATAAAAACAGTAAAAACTGGTGACTTTTCGGTTGATGCCTTGTACTAAAATTTCGGGCTTTAAACTGAATTCATGGACGAAAATGGACGAAATAAAGTCACTTCGCAGGGAAAAACCTATTCCTGAGGTGAATCCGGAGAGTAACCTTTAGCACGCTCATTTGGAAAGGCACACGACACAGTGTACCATTTCCGAGAGTTCGACAACGACCAAGCGAAGCATGCTTTCTACCGGAGCATGAGGGAAGGTCGATATGACGCTAACGAAGACGTCTCTTACTGAGGAAGAAGCGACCTTGGAGCTAAGAAGAACCAGACTTGAAGAGCCAGAGAAACGCACAGCTGCAGCCACCGAGCGCAAGAAAACCAACTTGGACGCCGATGTAAAGATTGTGCAGTTGGAATGCGAGGTGGTGCTGGCAACAACTTCATTTTTAAGCAAAATAGAAGAAGGTACTCAAGTGTGGGCTCCGACTTCTACCAGAGTCCATGAGCCTTGGCTTCTGAGACCGCTCTGTATACTAGCCATGCTTGGCAAGCTGGTTGAGCAACTCGCACAGCGTACTCCCATGACGAGGAGGATGGGATAAACACGAGGGGTACTGCCATTGGTTGCGGAGAATTCGCACATGGAATGTATGAAGGTGGCCTTGGGCCTCCCATATGCTAAGCTGAGTGGCAGGTTCAAAGTATGGTGGTAGTGATGAACCAGATAAGGTGAGATGTCGCCGTTTTTGTGCAGTTCCGCCAGACCACACTGTATTTTAAGTCTAGTGCACGGTAATGTGGCGGTAGCGTGAAGCGGCTATTTTTGTAATGTGTGGGGATTTGGTGCCATGTAAGTAGAGCCCGTGAAGTTTCCTCGATGGATTTCGGTGTCGGGTCTTCGGGGGCCGGAGGGATAGTTCTCGGGCCAGCACATGAGCGCGCTGATTACGGAGGAGGATTATAGGTGGATTATGCGAGAGTGAGTCGGGTTGTTGCTGGAATAATGCTTTGCTGATACTGATGGTACGCAGCTTGCGAGTCCGTGTGGTTTTTGGGAAGTTGGGATCTTGTGTACCATGTACGAGTATCAAGGACATGGCCGCGCCATCAGAAAGGAAATAAACGACAAGGACGTGGATGCTGCAGAAGCACAAATGGAGATACCGGATGCTGTCGTTAATCAGCAGGGCAGGGAGCATGACATACCGGTGTGGAACAGAGGCATCTCAGGAGCGTGCTGAACTCACCTTGGCCTATGCCTTTGAGTAGGCCTCCGCCCTCAGCGGCCAGCAGGCGCAGCCACAGCAACATGGCTGCGGGCGAACTACGTGTCTGAAACTATCACGAAAACAAAGACCGCGCTTTATGCGCACCAAACGTTTCAAACAAGGAGCCACTTTTGCATGGAGCACACCTGAAGCAATCAGAAAAAAGCCAATATCCCTGAACTGGCCGCGATTGCAAACTATCTGACTTCAATGCAACCTAATAACACTCCACTTACAAAACGTGAGGACATAAAGTCTCGCGGCACTAGTGCGATTGGCTAAGGTGTGTGGAAATCTTGAAGGTGAGGAGGAGCGAGGTCCCTATAGCGGCCAAAATGCAGAAACGCGAGGAAGGAAAGTGCCCACAAATCACGAAAGGCGCTAACACTACGAGGCACGCACTCGGAAGCCGCACGTATGCAACACTGTAACGACACAAAAACAAAAAAGCTCGAAGCGTTGTGCAAAATAGCAAAATAGTAGGGGCTCGGAGGCTAAAACCACCTGATCACCTCTCTGCGGGTGGGTGTGAGGCCGTCAGAACAAATACACATTGTAAAATGGAAGCAAAACGCAACAGAAAAGCATAAATTTGAAACTAGAAATGCAAACGCATCACCTTGCGTAGAGGAATCTTAACAATAATTGACGTAATCGTCCTTCAGTTCTTCAACCTCGATGACTGGAGCATAAGTGACGTTACAGGTTACTCGGATGCGCAAAACTTGTTCCCCCCTCCATTTCGACGCGGCCGATCATCTGCATCATCGTGCGTCAGGAAAGCAGCGGCTGGGCGACGAGGGAAGTCTTCCTTAAGGAGGAAGCAGCGACGGGAGCGCCACTTCAAAGGCTACGCGGAACTCTGCGGACCCGATGAGGGTTTCTTCTGGAGCCGGCCAGCGTCATGAGCGGTAGCAGCTGCACGCTTTCCTCACCCTCCGCGGCAGGCGCACGGAAGATCCGTCGTGCCTTGCCGCTGGTCTTCTGATTCCAGGCAGCGAAGTGAGCGCAGCAAACGCGCGCTCTCGTCACCTCCCCCGGCAGATGCTCGGGGATGGCTTTGCCCCAAGAATGCGGCGCGCAGGGGAAAACCCGGCAGCCATTGTCAGCGCGTGCAAATGTTAGCCGGCGATACGTCCGAAGTTGCGCCCTGCTCCAGCCTGTAAGTAGCAAGCCATAAATACGTAGCCTTCAACTTCCGAGGAATGGCTCGTTGATGTCTTGTAGCTAGCTGGGCTGTTCTCTGCATTAGTTACAAGTGTAATAAATAGCATACGAGTGTTCACGCTCTGTCGTCCCTCCCTTTCTTCCATCGAGCACGAACCCCTCCGAGGTTAGCGGAGGGAAACGCTGGATCCGCGTAGTGGCAGTGCGGGGTGAAAAGCTGTGACCCTATATTTCCACAGTGGTAGCCCAACGTGTGGCAAGCTGTTAGGACGAGGGACTACAGTAAGGTCGTTTCGTGGAATGCCCGGCCGGACTAAAACGTCGTTAGGCCTGACCCGAATACGGAGTTGTTAGCGAGGCTAATATGCTTTTTTGGAAGCGAGATGAGCGGATTAGGAGCATGAGGTAATTTCCGTACGTGTTCAGATTTGATGACCACTTCATTGACGCACCTTTAGAAAGGAAACCTATGAGGTCCGCACATGGAGAGAGAGACCGAGACGTCCACGGAGAACAGCAAGCCAGAAGCGAGTGAATGCGGAAGCCTGAAGGGTGGCCCGATTCTTCCTGTACATAGTTGTAAATATTCTCTGATCTTTGTTTTTGGCTCTGGGAGCCGGATGCCGTAATCTGCTGATTTCTATTGCAGCCACAATTGCAGGAAAGCACCGGGGCGCTCCGTCAGAGCAAGAAACTGTGGGCGCCGTTCGCAATAGGGACACTTTGGTAGAAACGTATCGCCTCGTGGCGTTGTGTTCTAGCAACTGTCCTTGGCCCTTTGTTGGCACCGGGAAGTGCCAGCGCGCGTAATCATCAGGTTCTTCAGGAGCTGGCTGTCGCTTTTGGGAGGACATAGTTGTACCGTGGCACAAGCACGCGCAAACGGGTTTGCTTGTTTTGCATTAACTTCGCTAGAGCCAGGAAGTCTCGCTAAACTACAGAAAGCTGACTACGTTCAAAGGAACTTGTACTTTTTTGGCTGCGAATCGAATTTAAAATTTTGCTGAAGCAGAGACGCTAATTCAGTTCAAGTGAGCTTTGCATCACCCTGTCGCAAAGCGAACCGCGGATGTGCGTTCGAGTGAAGAGAGCAAGCTTCGTTCAAATGAACTGCGCATTTCGGCATAAAGTTGAATGGCGTAAAGGAACGAACACAGGAAGACACAGAGACAGAAAGAGCACCTCTGTGTCTTCCTGTGTTGGTTCTCATGCGCCATTAAACTTTATGATGAACCAACTAGCCCACAGCAAGTACTTCTGCAACGCATTTCGGCGGCGCTGGATTAAATTGTTCGGCACTCGCATTGCACCGCATTTTACCAAATGGTCACTTTAAGCGGTCTCCATTTCCTTTGGCTCAAACTTCTGGAGATTATAGGGACGATATGCAGAGTTCGAGAGAAGCCGTCCCGGCCTGCTGTCCATTGCTTGGGTCCCTGCCTGCTGCCCTGCGGCCGTCAGTAATCTTAAGCTGCGGAGTCTCGGGCGAGCAGTCTGCAGCGGCTACGAGAGGGGAGGCTATCCCCCTGCCTTCTAACAAAGGCGCGTCAGCACGAACAACACCCTCCCTGCAGGATAATTGGGTGCCTGCTGCTGGACAATCACGGGTGCATGGTGCTCTTGCTGATCGGATGACCCTGACACACCGCGTGTACGAGCTCTCCTGCAGTCGTGGCCGCAACCCTCGCGGACAGTTCGTCGATGGCATCCATTGAAGAGTTCAACCGTAGGCCAATATTTAAGGAGGGAGAGATGTAGAGAAACCTTTTCCCCCCACCGTTTCGACGCGGCCCACCTTCATCATCGTGCGTCAGGACAGCCCTGGCTGGGCGAGGAGGGAAGTCGCCCCCATGGAAGAAGCGCAAGTAGCGATGGGAGCGCTACCTCGAAGGTTACACGGAACTCCGCGGAGCTTGGGAGAGTTTCTTCGGGATCCGGCTAGCGTCACGAGCGGTTGCAGCCGCACGCTCGTGTCACCTTCCGCGGCAGGAGCACGGAGATCCGTCGCGCTTTGCCGCTTGACTTCTGGTTCCAGGCAGCGAAGCGAGCGCAGCAAAAGCGCGCTCTCGGTACCTTCCCCAGCAAATTCTTGGTTTTCCCCCAAGAATGCGGCGCTCACGGGAAAACCCGGACGCCATTGTCGGCGCATGCAAACGTTCGCCGCCGATACCTCCGAAGACACGCCCCTGCCACAGCCAGAAATTCCAAAGCTCTTACGTAGTCTTTTACTTCCAAGGAATGCTTCGTTGATGTTCTCTAGCTTTCTGGCCTCCTCTGTGTATCACTTGATAGTGTAATAAACAGGATATGAGTGTTAATGCCTTGTTTTCCCTCCCTTTGTTCCCTCCAGCACGAACCGCTCCGCGTTTAGCGTGCGCAAACGCTGCATCCGCGGAGTCGGAGTGCGGGGCGGAAGGCAGTCCCGCATACTTCCACACCGAATGTCGGAAATGAGAGCGGTGTGCCATTCGATTAACCTTAGAGGTTAGTGTTTTTGTTGGTCATTTCTTAATATTAAAATAACAATGGAAGAAAGGATGAATTTCCTGCGGGAGTGTAAGATTAAAACGACCATAACATCTCGTTCACACACCCACATACACCAGCACCCACTAAAAGGCTACATCTGGGCTGGCAGAAGCACATATGCAGCTTTGGCTAAGACAGGATTTAGTAGGTTGACACACCCCCCCGCTTATAAAAAAAAGGGCAAAGTGGCCGAAAATATAGATGAGAAGGAAAAGCGGATTTTAGATTTATGTTCTATCTACTGCATCCCACTACATGCGCAAGCTCAGAAAGCGCTTATGTGACATTTCAGTCGGTTAGCTTATTAGAGAACTTCAAAGAAATAAATGACTAAAACAGCTCAGCCAGTCAGCCAATATAATTTCAACCATGTGGATCCTTGTAGGGTTTAGTTTGTACGTCCTAGAAGCTTCTTAATTGAGTATTGTCAGTTTCAACATCTTCTAACTCCATAGATTGCTTTTTGTGCTTGCTACGGACCTCATCGTTCTACTTAACGGCAAACGTACAGGAAGTACGTATTTTTTACGGCGAAAGTCATTATTGGCAAAGAAATTCAGTGAAGTTCTTGGATTTGTGTCACTAAATACGAGAGATGGGAGGAGGAGACAATAAAAATTAGGTTTGTGGAAAGGACAATTGCGTGACTTTCGCTCTTTTCTGTGGACCCCAGAAACGAGTAGTAGGCGTATAAACGAAGGACGGTGTGCAGAGGGAAGAAGGGACGTAGTGGAAATCTCGGAAATAATTTTGGCCTCGGAATATTAACGTGCACCCTCCTTACACAGCGCACTGGACTCTTTTGCATTTCGCAGTCACCAAAATCTGGACATCGCAGCCAGGAGGAAAAAGGAGTGTGGAGAGAAGCATGAAACTTGGCAATGGGGAAACAAAGGAGTGATCATAACCATCATCATCATCAGCCTGACTACACCCGCTGCGCGGCAAAGGCCTCTCCCATATCTCTCCAATTAACCCCGTCTTTTGCCAGCTGCGCCCACCCTATGCCTGCGAAACTTCTTAACCTCATCCGCCCACCTAACCTTCTGCCGCCCCCTGCTACGCTTGCCTTCTCTTGGAATTCACTCCGTTACCCTGAAGGACGAGCGGTGGTCTTGCCTTCGCATCACATGCCCTTGCCAAGCCCACTTCCTCCTCTTGATTTCGACTAGGATGTCATTAACCAGTGTTTGTTCCCTTAGCCACTCTGCCCGCTTCCGGTCTCTTAACGTTACACCTATCATTTTTCTTTCCATGGCTCGCTGCGTTGTCCTTAACTTAAGCTGAACCCTTTTCGTTAGCCTCCACGTTCCTTCCCCGCAAATGAGTACCGGGAATACAGTTGTACACTTTTCTCTTGAGGGATATTGGTAGACTGCTATTTACGATCTGAGAAAACCTGTCATATGCGCTCCACCCCATTCTTAACCTTCTAGTTATTTCCCTCTCATGATCCAGATCAGCTGTCAGTACCTGCCCTATGTAGACGTATTCCTTTACCACTTCCAGTACCTTGCTTCCAAATGTGAACTGCGGTTCCCTTGCTAAACTGTTGGACATTACTTTGGTTTTCTGCATGTTAAATTTCAGACCCACCGTTATGCTCTGCCTGTCTAACTCATTGATCATGCACTGCAGTTCATCTCCTGAGTGACTTAGCAAGGCAATCTCAACAGCGAATCGCAGAATATTTAGGTATTCTCCTTTAACTCTTATCCCCAACTTTTCCCAATTCAGGCCTCTGATTACCTCCTGGAAACAGGCGGGGAATAGAATTGACGAGATTGTATCTCCTTGCCTGACGCCCTTCCTTATTGGAATTTTATTGCTGACTTTATGGAGGACTATAGTAGCTGTGCAGTTGCTATAGATATCTTCCAGTATTTTCACATTAGGCCCTTCTACACCCTGATTCCGCATTGCCTCTATGATAGCTTAGGTTTCCAGAGTCGAATGCTTTCTCGTAATCAATGGTGGCTATATATAGGGGTTGGTTATATTCAGCGCATTTCTCTATCACGTGATTGATAGTGTGAATATGATCTATTGTTGAATACCCTTTACGACCCTTTACGGTGACCAGAACCGGCAAAAGCACTCCCTCACCAAAACAGGATTTGGCTGCCCTGGTGTAGTACTTGGCCACAGTCTTCTATGATCAAACCAATTAACCCTCGGCCCTCAGTCCCCAGCGGCTGCAGAGCAACTGGCCAAGGCGGCGGTCAGAGCTTTGAACCAGCGGAGGGTGCTAAGAATCTCTGGCTTCGGACAGGCCGGCACTGGAATCTAAACCTGGCAACGTTCAACAGTAGAACCTTATCTAGTGGGGCTAGCCTAGCAGTGCTGTTTGAAGAACTAGTGGGCATTAAATGGGATGTCATAGGGCTCAGTGAAGTTAGGAGGACCGGTGAGGCGTATACAGTACTAAAGGAGGGGCACATATCGTGCTATCGCGGATTAGCGGATAGACGAGAATTAGGTGTGGGACCCCTCATTTATTAGGTTACAGCGGCAGCGTAGAGTTCTATAGTATTAATGAGGGAGTGGCAGCTATCGTTATTAGGCTCAATAGGAGGTACAATCTGAAAGTGGAGCAGGCCTACGCGCCCACATCCAGCCATGATGACCAGAACGTTGACGGTTTCTATGAAGACGTGGAATCGACAATGAACAAAGTAAAATCACAGTACCTTGTACCGATGGGCGACTTTAATGCGAAGGTGGGCAAGAAGCAGGCTGGCCTCCAAGCGGTAGGTGACTATGGGACAGTTACTAGTAGAATTCGCAGATAGAAATAATTTACGGATCATGAACACCTTCTTCTGCAAACGAGAGAACAGGAAGAGGATTTGGAAGAGCCCCAATGGTGAGAATAAAAATGAACTCGACTGAAAATGAAATCGACTTCATACTATGCGCTCAACCTGGCATCGTTCAGGATGTAGACGTCCTCGGAAAGGTGCGCTGTAGCGACCACAGAATGGTGAGGTCTCGAATTAGCTTAGACTTGAGAAGGGAACAGAAGAAGCTAGTGAAAAAGAAGTCCATTTAAAACTTAGCAATAAGAGGGAAAATAGAGGAATTCAGGATATCGCTGCAGAACAGATATTCAGCCTTAACTGAGGAAGACGATCTTAATGTCAATACAATGAACGAACAAAGGAGTACCAACACTCAACTCTCGGTGGACACCACAATGGCGCTTGAAGGGAGTGGATGAAGGTGGTTATGCAACATGGAGCGAGAATTATGCGCCATGGTGGAGGACTTTCAAATACAGTCGACCACATGCGATTCTTTTACAGGCGCTGCAGGTCATTCATCATTAGAAAATAGACCACATTTCACCCTCATCAAAGCGTGCATGCCGCGGGTGGAATTTCACCCCGCTTCTTTTTGCTCACGAGCTGAATACCGTGAAAGGAGGTCCATTCCTGTTATCTCTATTGCTTGCTTGCTAATCCACGCCGACAGCTTTCTAGGAGCATGCCTATTTCGACACGCGAACGTGGCCCACCGCCTCAATGCGACAATCTTCGCCTGGCGGCTCGCACACCCCAAAACTGACTGGTATCGGATTGGCATCGAATTGGTCTAACGTAACATTCCCAGTTCACAAACACAGGTAGATGCAGGAACCCTCCGGATGACACTCATTTAATGATCGCCTAAACGCATCAGTATGGATGATGTCGCTTTCTTCTGGACACGGAACGAGCCTAGAAAAGAGAACACAAATGCATTGCGGGACAAGAGCCGAGGCGGCCGCGGTAACTGGAAGGGCACATAAGCACTTCTCGGGAAGTCGATTGCAATTATCCGCACTTCTTTTATTCTTATTGCACAGCGAGAGTAATCTTTCTGATGCTGAAAACGTCACGACATTAGTTCCATAAAAAGAGTGCCGCTGGCGGCTGGCGTCAAGAAAAGAATATATAGTAGATTTTTCTTTGCAGCTATGTAAATAAACAGTAACACTATCTACCTCTAGCTCTCATCGCCACAATCTTCAAAAGAGGTCACGCTCGTTAGGTAGTTAATCACAGCGAAATGTCTACAAACATCTCTTGAGATATTGCACAAGCTGTCTGCGAAACAGGCCGCTTAAAGGCCAAGGTCTACGCTAATGCGAGCAACTACAAGCGCGGAAGCAGCACCGGTCACGTCAAAGCATCTGCTGGCACTTAGTGGAGAGGGAATGGCTGTGTGTTAGTTTGACTGGTGAGGCTAAGTGTTGTGGTGTGTCAAGTCAAGTCAAGTTTATTTCAGCTTTTGTCTTTCAAAAACTGTGGGTGACGAAAAAAAAGCGGTTCGCAATGAACGCTTGACAAGCTTCGTCACCCGTAGAAGTTGGCAACATTAGCAGACACAGCTACAGATGAGAGTCATTATACATTGTTAGACATTGTTAGAGAAAGAAGAAAAAAAAGAGAAACGACAGGTAAGAACATTCAACAGAGTAACAAAATACAACCTAGTCAATGAACAGTTCGCTAAGTGCAGAAGAAGTCATGTGTCGCAATAACACAAACTTCGCTTTGCATGCTGCACTGTCACCCCCGCTCACTCGGCGTTGCCTTCCTGAGCGATGAAAGCGTGCTAGGAGCTTTTAGACCGGATCTCTTAGGCGCCCGTTCCTGCGTTCCGCGTCGTAGTCGTCGAAGTTAACGGCTGCCCATTCCTCCCCTTTCGCCGTGGAAGGTGGCGTTTAGCTCTGCTGCTGCCTGCTACGGCGAGAGCGTAGGAATGAGCATTCGGAAGGTGCCTGCCGCGGCAAGATCCCAGAGGGTGGCCAGCAGCGTAACATGTCGACTGCCAGTCTCGAAGAGCTTCCCTAAAATTTCGTATTACCGGCTATCGTAATCGTGTGTGATGTTTTTCCCCTTCGCGTCAGCTCTTCACGACGCGGTCATCACACTCACTTGGAGGTTCTTGTTAAGTGGCGACGGGGTATTTGTCATTTCCTATGCGTAGTGTATCACAATTACTCGGAGCAGTGCAGTATCGATCGCACGGCGCTTGTCATTGCATAGAAAATGCTATCCATCGATTCCGTGAGCGAGTCTCTACCCAAAAGTTGAATACTCGTTCACCTGGTGCCAAAAAAAATGACTAAACCACTCTTACGATGTTCTCGGTAGCGAGCTTGATGCGCAGGCGTCTTGAATAGTCGTTGCCATCTACCACGTCCCGTCAACCTGTAACGTGTCATAGCTAGCGGATGTCTAACTTTGTAGCGAAGTAAGCCCAAATAATGTGTGCAGCGCAAGGAACAGAATTTATTTCAAAGTAACCATGCAACACAAGCCTCTATTTTCTATAGAAGCTTCACCACACTTGGCTCTGGCCTTCAACACAGTAAGGTAGCTGTGAAAAGTGCATGGTTGCACACAGAAACGAGTTTAATTATCTCCTGGCAGCCGGCATGGATTAGTTTCAACACAGCCAGACATTGTGTTAAATCTAGCATAGGGATTTGACCTGGCATCACGAAATCTAGCATAGGGATTTGACCTGGCATCACGCAGCTTCTCCCGTACTTTCCCAAATGTTCTTCACCCGAAACAAGCGCTACGACACTTTCCATTACGCACGCAGTTCCTTCTCTCGCTGGGCCACCATAGGTGGCGGAAAAAGTCAGATTCTTGCATGAACCGCTTCATATGTTAAAAAGAAACCCCTGCGCAAAAATTCTTTCCTTAGAAAGATAGAGTGGCCGCGTTGAGAAGGCGTTTGAAATTGAAAGGACCACCAAATAATGTGTACTGTAGTGCAATGAGCCATGCACGTTGAGCAATAGGACGGCGAGGAATATATATTGAGGTCGCTTCTCGAGTAAACCGAGAGGTCTCCCGATGGCACGAACCCTCTCGTGGAACCCTCTTTGTGTTCCCCAAGAATGCCCACAGTGATGGGATCCTCTGTATACCATCTTGACAAATGTCCTCTAGGGAGCGTTCACATGGTTTAGTCTAAATGTTCCATGATGTCACTGGAATATGAGTTTTCACACTTACCGTATCGGAGAAAAAATGACGTGAAGACTGCTCCACTAAAATGAACGCATTCTAGTTCGACATAGCGAGACGAAACCTACGATCCAGAAGTTTGCGTTTCAGAAGAAACAAGAGCAACTAGCTCTCGATACGCATAAAATATGGGGAAAAAATAGCGGCACCATATGCGGAACCAACGAAAATTGATATGGAAGCGTGGTATATTTATTGAGCGTAGTTATCTTGCGCAGTAAGGCATTAGAGCACAGTATGTGTGGCTATTGAAGGAAGAGGTCAACGACAATTACTTAGCATAATAATAAAAAAACTGAGCGCCGAAGTTTCCTGGAACAGTCACTGTGGTTCCGCATCCACAATACAAATAATGCCAAGTAAAGGCTTCTGTTAGGTGAACTTCAACATTTTATTAGAGTGCAGGCTATGGTCGCTCTGTGATTAAGAGTGGCTGGCATGGTTTCTATTGTTTTCCGCATTGGTTCCTGTAGACACCCAGTCCGTTCAATGCTTTCCTAGTTACGAAACAACGCGAAAGACGGACAAGCCAGTAGACAAGACAAGCGCTGACTATCTACACAAGGATTCATTCGCGCAGAACACATAAATATGGAATTTTTCCGCAACCAGGGGCGGATGTTCGCAGAAAGGACATATTTTTATTCATGCCAGTAAAGACATGAAATTTGACGGTTACGAATAAGAACTGAACGAGTGCTTGCGCAGGTGTCTTGATTCTTGTGGCTAATTAATGCTCCTTTTATATCTCTGGTTAACTGATACTTATGCTTTTAGCCGCCGCGGTGGCTGAGTGTTTATGGCGCTCGGCTGCTGGCCTGAAAGACGCGGGTTCGATCACGGCCGTCGACTTTCAATGAAGGTGAAATTATAGAGGCCCGTGTATAGTGCGATGTCAGCGCACGTTAAAGAACCCCAGGTGGTTGAAATCTCCGGAGCCCTTCACTACGGTGTCTCTCATAGTCGGAGTAGCTTTGGGACGTTAAACCCCCATAAACCAAACCAAACTTATGCTTGCACACGTACAACACCAAAGTCTCGCTATGCAAGGGGAGTGCAAGGGGGTTTGTGGTGGCATTCCTTATGATGGAGTGCCAATTCCAAGGACGCAGCGCTACAGAAGGAATTACTATTTTCACTAAGTCGTATGCTTGAGAATCTTCCCATGTAAAACCCTATGCAGCTTTCACCACATGTAAAAAGCACTCTGTGCGCACCTTCTATAAAAGTAAAAGAAGATACATCATGCTCCGCCTGTCATTCTTTCGTACACACAGGCAGCTGTCCACTGTTTTTATTTTTGTATCAAACCTGCCACATACGTTTCCTAGCTTATTGGGTGCAAGAAATAGTACTTCCACTCCATATCTGAGTCCTACAAGAGAGCTCAAAGATGCATTCGTTATCCTTAACAATGTTGGCACGTACAGCACACTATCTAAACCAATATGTTGTACCAACTAGCTCAACTTTCTGTTCTACTTCTTTTCGAGATTTGTGGCTTACGTAAAAAGCCATGTGACTCAGATTGAGAACTGAACCCTTTTTTTTAATAATTTCTGTGCTTTACATGTATTATAATAAATGTGGATACAATATATATTTGTGGCTTTGTATACTAGAGCGTTGTGCCTGCACTCTTAATCTGGTAACCTTTATTAAAGGCATACATTTTCAAAATTTGTATACGGTAGCCTATGGCTACAGATGGAATGGCGAACTCATTCGGCAGACGCAGAAGCATGACAAATGCAAGAGCATAGGTTCTGAGACCTTTGTTCAGATGCGAAACAAATTATTGTCAAATAAATAAAAAATACTAAGCACTTAATAAAATACAAAATATACATTCATTACATGAACTGAGTAACAGAAAAGCTTTTTCTGCTTTTTATATTCCTACATCTGTCGTTCGTGTCAGAAGGTTTCTTTTTAGCCGTATTATTAGACAATTTTTTTTCTTTAAGAGAGCCAGAAAGCACTTCAATCGGTTGGAGATAACCCCACGTGTGATTTGGTCTTGAGGACTTAGGAGTTTCTGAACCAAAATAAGTGTCTGCGAAAATGCACGCGGGTAGATCAGGTTTTTCAGGTAGTACACCAGAAGGCATATGATGATGGCCCGCTCAATGTTCTTGTTTTTCAAAGCGATGACCTCGGCTTGGGTGCTTCCATATATCCAAGACTGGCTCTTGTCTGTATACACATGAGGCGCAGTAACTTGTACTGCTGTAGGTAGTGCGGTCTGTAAGCAGAATTGCGAAAGACCAAAAATAATCAGACTGCTAAATTTATTGAACGCAGTGGCCTTCTCTATGTTTTGTTTGCAGTATGCTTATGCTCTCCTTATTCCTTGACGAAAAAGAGATACCTTTTCTAGATTTTGAGGAAAGGTAGGTAAGTCATTTGCTTGTTTTTTCTTTTTCTATCCGAAGTCGTTTTTCATGATTGGCGCACTTTTGCAAGCATCTGCAGGTTTCATGCAGGCAGGGTTCAGAGCAAAATTTTTCAAGGGCTTTCACAGACTTTCATGGCATTGTGCAAGGTTTTTAAAAGATGAATGAATCGGGCAGCTTTTCGAAGCAGTATTTTTCACAGACCACAAATATGCCCTTCTGTGCACATGAAATTTCAACCACTGAAAATGCTCAACAAATCTCGTTTTTTAGTCTAGGCAGTCATGAAAGTTCCTATTCTTTTCTTTTAAGCTCACCAGGGACGTCGTAAAAGCCTTGAGCCTTTTTCTAAGCAGCCTTTCAAAGACAGTTGTACTTTACTGCTGTGCAAAATGTTGAATGTATTAAAAGGATGCACATAGCAGGAGACACGGACAAGCATTCGTCCGTGTCTCCTGCCGTGTACGTTCTTTTAACGCTTTCAACTCTTTCCATAGTGATGAACCATCTAGCACCCCATGAGGCTGAGGTGCTGAATGTTGTTATTAGGGAAGTCGGAGATATCACTAGATAACTGCAGGCATTTGTATGCATTACGACTGATAGGTTGTTGCCAGGTAGATCAGTTGTTCCTAATCTCATCACATAAAGGGAGAAATATCATCACTACCTCAAACTTATAGATTAACTATGAGCAATTTATTGATTAGTGGCTTACAGAAGCAGCTCGAAAAGCAGCGACAATCATGCCATAACATAGTTGATTAAGGTGTTCATACAATAATGTCTCCGCACACGTGTCTAACAAACAGCTAGAAAAGACCGGCTACAAACAATTCATACAAAGACCTGTGAATATATACACACATATTCACTCATTTCCGATGCTGAGTTGCTGAGAGGTGGAATGAGTCAGTGTCGCACAGATTAAATTCCCTGCTCCAAAAGTGCCGGTGGAATTATTGAGAACATGAAGATTTTTGTCTAAAAGAAACAATTCATTGAGTGCAAGAGCTCTTGCATGGCTGCTTCTTTCAACACACCGTAAATTCATGGCTTTTCAAGTGCCAGGGAGAAATTCTAGGACTCTCATGGCCCTCGGAAGCATAATTTCCATAATAAACGGTTTTCAAGGACCCACATAAACCCTGCATTTGTAAAACAACTTGCACCTATCTGCAAGATACATACTTATGTGTAATTTATGTGTGCAGAAGAACTTCAAATATTTTTGTTTCAAAATTAATGTTCACTTGAAAGTCAGCCTTTATGCTATTTTCTTCACCGACGTCTATTTTTCACGCTGCATTTCATACATGAGCACTTATAAACATGCTCAGTTGGGTCCTCTTATTGAATACAGTTATGCAGAGAGAAGACAGAATTTCTTAACTTACCTCCGTAATCAAAAAGTGGTCCAATGAACCTTGCAAATGATGTGAAATCTACACCAGTGAGGTGTATTGGCCTTGTTTCTCCGAGAAGACTTGTGCAGCTTTCTTAAGCCTCACTTCTAGTTCATCCACAGTGCTTCCAAAACACAGTTGTGCCTCAGCACAAAGCTGTGTAGAACCAAAAAAAAAAACAGAAAGCGGCTTGTTTCACTTCAGTGCATAGCTGCCTGGGAAATAATTTTTGAAAAAAGTCACGTGGCTAAACCTGCATTATTTTTTTAAAGCAAGCAAAAATACTATAATGTGTGCTGCCCTCAATACAAAATGTCAAAATCAATTTTTCCATGCCTGGATTTTTAAATTTACTCTGCAGCACTGCTGAGAAGCATATGTTTTACTCAGAACGTTTCTACAATTTAGGCTGATATAAAATAATTTTATGCTTACGATATCTTCGACCAAGAAGTAACTTGGCAAAGGGTCAAAACAGTGCTGGCAGCGGTCTTGGAAGGAGACTTTCAGGGGTCACATGACCCTCTCAGCGTGGTAGGTCACGCCGCTTAAGGTGTCCGAAGCCAATAACTAAAACATAAAAATAAAGGCATATAATAAAGACCCCTCTGGCATAAAATGTAAACGTTACTTCTCTGTGCTTGTCACATTTGAAATTCAAAATTTTCAGCCCACCTGTAACTCTGCTACCGCCATCTCATTTGTGACCTCTGGGTTGGATTCTTCCACAACGGGAATATTTTTTTGGCGGTGCCGCTGCATCTTTCGCTGAAGAGATAGCCTACGTATGAAGACACTCTGTGCAAAACATTTATAAGATGAGCACATAACAGCAGCAATAACGATTACGGGGCAACCTATTTCAGTATATACTCACTTCAACACATGGAAATGGAGCTCAATACAATGTACTATGTGCATAAAATTTCAGTAAGGAGCAAAATTATTGCTCATTGTCTCATCTCATTGTCTTAATGTGTTTACATCTTTTAGTTTCAGCAAAGACGTTTCTGCCACTGATTTTAAACGAAGCTTTCTTGGGCCGTTCTAACCCCTCTTATATCACATTTTTTGGTTCGATCACTCCATCTAATTTCCTTTTTTCTTGTTACTTTCACTTTATGTGCAGAAAAATGCGTTAATCAATAGACTTAAGTATTTGCCCTCAGCATTATGCGCATACATTTTTTAAAAGTTTAAATATATCATGACATGCTTAAGTGAATAGTTCTTGTGATCTCAATCCTAGTGCCTGGCTTAGGAGCCTTCCATTTGCAATTCGGATATTTCTTCACAAGGGCATTTCCAAGGGCTTCATACTTCCACCGTCGTTCAGCTTTGTTCCCACTGTCTATGTAGCCCGTTTCACTTCATAAAAAATTAAGTAAAGTTCCAAGAAGCAGCCAAACATCATAAAGTTAAGTATGCTGAAAATGAAGAAATAACTCACTTAAGAAACAACGAGACTTCTGCATGAAGCTGGCGGCACTGGCTCTTATACATCAGTTCAGGAAGAGCCTTCCCTTGAAGTACAGGCTGCACATACTCAGAGAATCTTGGCAAATTCTCAACAAGCCCGTCACTGAACACCTGCGTAGTAAAGAAAGCTTTGCAAGCACCCCCAAATGCAGAGTATTTTATTATGCTCATAAAACATGTATCCATGGCCATTAACCAAGTAGAATAAATGTACGCAGATTCCACATCTTGCATAATAACTCCAATGGCCATACTTGAATTCAACAAAACATCTTAATATGAACAGGTCTTCTCTTTTTTTTTTCATAAGCATAGGCCTGCAGATTACTGAATAAAAACATAAAAAAACCCAGTTTTGAAGCCACTTTACAATTCCATCTATGCGAACGGCACCTCGTGAATGCATTTCGATATAGCATAATGTAGGTCATTTCTTCTGTATGAGAAAAGTGGCCATGGATAGAAAAGTGAATCAGCCTTAATTACCAATGTGTGCGCCGTCTTTGCAAGAACAAATGCGTTCACTCGGTTTGAGTAGTTAAGCTTCCCTAGAACATTTACACTGAAAAAGATCTCTGACCAGAGTACAATGTTCTCTATTTCACCAAAAACTGGTTTATCATTTTTGGCAAACAGAATGACCTCCGAGACAGAAAATTTGACACTATTGACTGCAGCATTTAGAACAGCTGTGGCTCTATCGCCTACATTAGAGGGATCTAGTCCACAGTGCATGAACGCAGTTGTGACAGAAAAAGGTGAGCCAAGTCTAGTCATGCTCTTCTCAAGAGGACTAATCACATAACGGGGTTTCTGCGGCCCTTCCCAAAGATCACCGGTGAAAGGAAAACTGTGTGACAATGTACAACATCAAAAGACACTCACAGTGCGGCTCTTGCAAAGGAGTCATTGGAATAAAGTCATCCAACAAAAAATTGAATTGTAGCAAAAGCACTAAGCTAGAACTAGCTGAAAATGACATGCTAAAGCCTTGTTCAAAACAACGAGGAAAATCACTTCTGCTTACCATCTTATGAAAAGAAAACTCACAGAGGCATTTATTCAGTTGCCTCAAGGTCAACCATGATGCTTCCCTTAATTAAAACCTAGCAAACAGTGAGAGTTCTAGAGGTACAATTCCTTCCAATAAAATGTGCATTGGGTCATAAAAAAGGTCAGTTATAACTGAAAAGCCTGTAATATCTGAATTCAGAGACCTTGACTTAATGCCACACTGTGCTGACAGCTCCTAAAAATCTTTTAATAATTTAGTGTTTTCAAGTTCAACAAGGTGCCTTTCATACTGAGGGTTCAGTACGCAGTGGGCATTGTATTTCATAGAAGTCTTTACGGAAATCTGCTGCAGGTACCATACATGTCCTGCAGGCCATGCAGGCACATTTCTAGCAAAACATTCTTTGAAACCTGCAATATTATGGCATGCTAGAGAGTCTCCAATGTAGGCCAGCAAAAATCCAAAGAATGTTTTTTAACCATCAGCAGTTTTCAGTTGACATCCAACTTCAAGCTGGTTTACTCTCATGAAAAAGTCTTCAAGTAGTGGACGTTTAGCAGCCTGTGACTTCAGATCCTTTGACCTTCCAACACCCAGAAAAAAAATGTTGTTCACCTTGAATTGATCAAACGGCTTGATATTTACAAAGGTCACATAAAAAACTGTGAGCTTGCCTCTTAAACATCTTTTCATTATAACGGCATTGGCAAGTTCAGTATCGCCACAGCAGAGCACCATTACAATTTTGTTCTTGTCGCAAAGCGCTGCTACAGGATGTGTCTGATATCTGGTGCCATCTGTGAAGTCTCGGAGGAGTTCACTGTCCGAAGTTTTCAGCCCTGCCTCGAAACAGGGTGCTAGCTTAGGGTGTTGAAGTAGGTTTGTCAAGCAAAGACTTCGAAGGAACAATATATGCCTTCCGATTAGATGGCAATGTTACTTCTTTCGGAGCAACGTTTATTCCCTGTGACTGATACAGCAACTTTCTTAGCTTGTCAGAACAAATGCAAGACACATCAATGGGAGATCCGGCAAATGTCAAAATATCCGAAACACTGCTTGCAACCATGTCCACAACTTTTGAGCACCTGTGCTTAGACTCAAATTGCCTTGCTAAACAGGATAGCCTTCACAACAAATCCGAAGAACACAGGTTTTCTGCGGGTCTCAGACCATTACTGATATACACTCTCATTAACACAGGAAACTAAAGTTTGCTCTAACGCAGGCGCAACAGAAACAGAAGGCCTGATGGAAAGCATAGCGACATTATAAAGAGGCGATAGCCCCTTGGTTTGCAGCCCACAACACTCGTTACTAATGCGGTTTCTGTAAAGAGCAATGCGGGGAAACTGAAGATGACATGCACAACGCACAGTCAGAGCTTTGTTCATGTGAACATTGTTTGCATGTCGAGAAAAAGCCCAGAAATGCCTTGTTGTAAACCTGCACAATGTGCAGACATGCTTGCTGACCTTGGTTGTTCCTTATTGATCATACGGTGCATAGGTTTGCGACTGCTTGTGTAGGTGTCATTCCGTGTGCATCCTGCACTGGGGCTATAATGAAAACATATAATTTGCATAATTTAGAGCCTGTATCTGCCATTATTAAATACAAGGTCACTACATTGATAAAAAGCGGTAAATAGAAATGAAAAATACTATTAAAAACAATATTTTTGCGTGCTTAAAAAGGACCAATTAAAATTAGCACACATGTAATATTAGCTCAATGTTACCTTAAGCAGATGAACATATACTGAGCAGATGCTACAAGCAATATTAAGCACAGCTCATAAAATGTCAGAGCAACTATCTCCTTTTCATAATTCTTTACTTTGATAGGAACATCTGTACGGCTCATTTCTACCTTCAGTGGTGTCTTCGCATTGGACTGGGCTCTCTCACCTGTCCAGATCAAGGAGCCTGCATAAAGCAAAAAATTTATGCCTTCTCAGTTTACTACTTTACTACAACTATTATAATATAGAACAGTGATAGACTACATAAGAATTAGGTATTATAGTCTGAACTGCCATCATGCTACGAAAACACTAAACATAAATTCTTTCCAATCTTCAAGGATGCAAGGGCCCATCTGGTTTAAGGAGAAAAAAGTTATGAGCTTGAATTGCACTGTAATGGCTGGTTCAAAGCCTGCAGCACTAGATTGTCTAGGTACTGCACTTCGATTGACCTGCAGCATTAAAGGGGCTGCGAAACACCGCTTGAACGGATGCTGATTACACTTCAGATGGATTCTTTGTCACACAGATGATGACTCAAAAAGAATTACGAGAATCGATGCATAGGAACGGGAGTTATTCAATGAAGAAATTTCAAAATACAAGCAAGCATTCTGGTGCCCTGAACTTGATTTCCGCGAAGCTTCACTTTCCCATTTAACTCTCCTAATGACGACACTTTCCAATCTAAACAGCCTATCTGAGCACATGACGGACGTTTGCACTCCTTTGTTGCTTGTTCTCTGTAATTCGTTCATGCCAAGGCTGGCAGCCCCGTTTGCGTGGTTACAAAAACCATGTGAACGCTCAGCTGACCCAGCGATGCTTCACCGTCACGTCGACGGCGCAGAAGGGAACACTGATCAGGGACGTTCTCTTACTTATGGATCCGAACTCGAGCGCAAGATACCGCGACGCTGTGACAGCCTGCGTAAAATATCAGACACATTTAGCACAGCGCGTACCGCTACCGCTTAGCACCAACCATCGCTCGTCCCTCCTAGCGCGCTGGTTGGTCACGGCGAGCAAGGACCGCGCGCTGTTGACGGGAACGTTGCGCCACCTTGCGCCGCCGCCCGGTGATCCTCCACAAGCTGAAGATGCGCACTGCCTGCTAAATGTGAAACGAGCGCATCCTTCCTTGGAACCGAAACGAACGCTTATAGAGTGTAATGGCTCGATCGGATCGATTCCGCAAAACCGCTCTCGGATACACAGAGAGCAGCCATAAGTGATGAGTGCTAGGTCCTAGGATGTTTACAGAGAGGCGCAAAGTCCTTCCGATGCAAAAAGTAGCCAGAGCCTCTGGTGGTGTATTTTTGTTTTACTTTATTTACAGTGCTTTTATCTAGGGCAAACAAGTTGGTTTTGTTAATGTAATATAAAACACAAAAACTTGACAAAGCGTATCTTTAGTTATTAACACAATTTGCTGTATATTTACTCTTTGTCCAATCATCAAGCTCGCCCTAAGTGATGTCATATCCGCTGCTAAAAACCGCCACTGTATGGTGACACCGTCAGCGCCACGAATTTCTTTTTGCGAGCTAATTAATAAATTAAATACCGCAGTACACGCTGTACGACCTATGCTAGAAGCATCACTATAACTCATTCTATGCAACCAACAAGCAAAACAATGCACTGAAAATGTGTTTCGGGGCCCCTTTAAGGGTGCCAGAGTAGTGACAGAAATTTTATTTTAATGTATCTTGTTCAAAAGGCCGCCGTGGTGGCTGATTAGTTATGGCACTCGGCTGCTGGCCCGAAAGACGCGGGTTCGATCCCGGCCGCGGCGGTCGAATTTCGATGGAGGCGAAATTCTAGACGCCCGTGTACTGTGCAATGTGAGCGCACGTTGAAGGACCCCAGGTGGTCGAAATTTCTGGAGCCCTAAACTACGGCGTCTCTTATAGCCTGAGTCGCTTTGGGACTTTAAGGCCCCGTAAACCAAACCAAACCTGTTCAAAAGACAGAAAATTTTAGCTCACTTGTTCAGTGAACAACGCACTCCTGTCCAGAAAACAGGACGGTCAGTAGCATAACTACACTTTCATTTTGGAAGACATATATAAGACACCAGCCTTTAAACAGATCAAAACGACCCTAGCTTAATTACATTCATCCTGAACGTTTATGAAAAAAGTTCTCAGGGTTATAACTGTTTTTTGGCTTTACTTGATCGTGTTCGGCACGGTCAGTCATGACTGGACATCGATTTTAGTGCAAACTGGCCGAGGTAAAATTTTAGGAAGTGGCTCATGCCAAAGTTTGAAAATGACCAGGACCCAATTTGGAGGTCACCATCATGTTGGGCGCGGTCAATTATGGGTGGACATTGATTTTGATCCAAATTAGCCGAAGTCAAATTTTCGGCGAGAGTGAGCTAAATTTAGAGGCCACCATCATGTTGGGCGCAGTCAATTATGGATGGACATAGGCCAAAATTCCCAGATGGGTGGGGGAAATTTTGGGGTTGGCCCCTCCCCAATTTTGAGGTCACTATTGTGTTGGACGAGGTCAATTATGGCTTGAGATAGATTTTGGTCCAAATCGGCCAAGGTCAAATTTGGGTGTGGGATGCCATTCTTGGAGGCCACTATCATGTTGAGCGCGGTCAAATTTAGGGGCAGCTGGACCAGATATGGAGGTATCTATGTTATCATGGTTTTTTCAAACCAACATGACGCCACTGTTGATAGGTGTCGTGAAAAACAAGATCAGTCAAGACTCTTTGTCAGTGTTGGTGAGCGTATGGGTGCTTTTGCACAAATGACCTTTGAGGTCGTAGTGTAGGAGCTCGATACCAAAACAACTTAGAAGGAAGCGGTAACCTGCTGAAATTATAAGCAATTCAGACGTGGATACGTGTCTCAACTAAAACTCAGGATAAGCTGTTATCACTGATCCTGGATGTAAAATTTATAGTTACAAGCGTATTTCCGCAAAATCCCCGCTTACGAGTATTACAACCGAGTTTATATTGCAGACAGAAAGCTGATTCACCTTTGGAACATCCAGATCCAGATTGAGAGCTTGACAGCACAGATGAAGATGCATTATTCTGCTGCCCTGTGTGTTGCATAATTGGATCTTCAGAAAACCAAAACACCATGCTATAGCTTATATTCACATAGAAAACCTATGTGGATATGAATGACACACACCGTGGCCTCCATGGGCTTGAGTACCTTGTGAAAGCAAGTTCTCGACACACCGAGCATGCAATTTCCCAGGTACACATTCTGTTGAATTCGACGGTTCTTGTCATGCGTAAAAAGAGACCGTTTTACGACATGTAGCAAAACAAAAGAAAATAATCCCATCCTATCTGTACATAATTTATTTTCAAATTATTCAGTTCGACGCTGTATATCCAAGACATAGGCCCGTGCGTTTCACACCAGTCTAACACTTAAGCCAGGAGTACAATAAAGACGCAGTAGAGGGTCATTCACACTGAGCGTGACTGCACACGTGCGGAGCACCATTGCGACCAAGCCGGTAGAAAACTCATGCAAAGGGGCAGATGACACGAAGCATCACGTCGAGGGCCTTCTCCTCGTGCGCCACTCTGCATTTATTCATGAACGGATGTGATTCAACGGCAGTGCGCAGGTTTGTGGCCACGCGGAGCAGTTTACCCGCTAAGTGAGACTGACACTGTGCTTGAGAAGAAGCCAGTCATTTTTTTCACAAAGGTAACAAGCAGCTGACGTGTGCGCGGAGTCAGTGCTACTGTGCTTCGGTGAACCGTATCTGAAGCATGCATTTCGTTCTGTTCTCGCGGACTCGCCTGTCAGATTAAGGGGCGCACTGCTAAATGTCGATAAGTTTGAGCATCTTTTCCCTACTGCGCTCACGGAAACGCGTGAAGGGCAAGGCGGATGAGTCGAGCGCGGGAGGCAAGAGGCATGAGGCGCCGAGGGAACAAAAAACTTTCGTCCCATGTCAGGCGCGAGCGCATGACAGCGGCCTCAATAACAGTCTGCTGGTGGTCGACGCTTTTAGCGCAAACAGCACTGCAGACACCCCATCAGTCGAAACATGCTGCGTGAAACTTTTTACTTGAGCGCGTTTCAATATTATGCGACTGAAGCAATGCGCGCCCGTGTAAGCAAAACGTGCAATACTTGGGCGCGGGATAAGCCTGTCAATATCAGGCGAGAACAAAATACAACACAGAACAGCTAAAAACTTTGCAATGTCTTGCTTCTAGGACACTTATTTTTCTTATACGAGAGGCGCCTTTGTTTGTCAGGGCAGAAAATCTGGAAAACAGACAACTGCTGCATAACGAAACATTATACTCACCGAGATCGGCGATCCTGCTGTGGCTGCTGGGGCTGTGGTCACAGTAGTCACATCGAATTCTGTCCTCGGCCATGTCGACGGTACACACCACCATGTACTGCTTGCACTCACACTGCTGTTCATTGCAGCGGCCACGTAATATTCCGCAAATGTCCTTGTGCCTGACAGGCATCGCAAACGCATACCACACACACGCAACACGTGCACGCTGTCAAGCAGTGGGACGACAAGCAGCACTCCAGCGCCTCTGGTATCGTTCACAGAAGACACTCGGATAGCTATAAAGTTGGTCATACCTACTCGCAAGCATTATAAAACTTTTTATATTTTAAATTGCTACATTTTATACTTTACAACAGCGAAAAGATTCAGTAGCGTGTTTGACCGTCATAAAAATGCCGAACTCAAAGCCACCCAAGCCGCTCATCCCGAAGCAAGCCATTTCAATCCAATACATTTGCGCGCTATTTGAACTCAAGCTACTTTCCTGATCGTCCTCGCCGAATGTGGCAACCTCGCAAAAACTTAAAGATAGATAGATAAAGAGGAAGAGGGAAAGGCAGGGTTGTTAACCAGAAAGGGGTTCCGGTTGGCTATCCTGCACTGGGGAAGAGGGATTAGGGGGCTAAAAGGAGGAAGAGAGAAGGGGAAAAAGGCATAACACACACACACACACGCACAACGCTGTCACAATTTGTCACTCAACGTATACATAGATGTATACGGCACGCACTCAATCTGATATATAGGTTAAAGTTAAAGGTATACACGAACCACTTACTTCTAACTTTAGGTTGTGACCTCTGTAAAAGAGTGTGTAAACCTTCAAAGCTTGCAAAGAAGGAAAACATAAAAACGTTGAGCCGTGCAACCTCTAAGATAAAGGTTAAACACTGATAAAAATATGCATAAAGGTTACACTATTAAGAGTGCAATACGAGAACAGAACATTTGCGGTTAAAAAACTATTTAAAATCGCTCTGCAGAGTACTCGTTTAGTGACTGAATTCCTAACCAGCACAATCTGCATTGAAAGAAAACGGAATAACAAGCATGAGTGACGGCTTGCGCTGTACAGACATTACGCAAACATAACCGGGCTGTATTATCGGTGCGCTGTTATCTGGTCCTGTTTTCCAAAGAAATTGCGTTCTCAACCTGCACCCGCCAGAGCTTTACGAAGGAAACAATCGCTGCAGATCAAGAACTAAATGAAGTGGTTTGGAAAAAATCCAAAGCCACGTTGACATGTGAAGTTGATTGCATTGTGAAGCGCTTGGTTCTATTCCTTCCCTGAGCGACTCTATGGCTGCAGCACTTGATTTCTTTCTAACACTCCAACGTCGAGCCCTAGGTTTCGAAAACAGCGAATGCCCACAAAAGCAGTGAAAATCTCAGCATGGTTCGTTCCTATAACTGCGGAGATTGAACCACGCAACAATGACGAATACGAGTGAACGTAGCACGTAACCAGCGCAGCTTCTGGCTTTCTTTTTCGTCCGTGTTCGTGTTTTTTCTACTTAGTTCGAACTCAGGCCAAGAAAACAGCACAGTGGGGCCCTCTGAGCTCCTACACACACGGAGCTTCAAGTGAGACATATATGGAAAGGACCACACCATCTCTCACTCTCAAATACTTCTTGTTCCCTCTGCTGCGGTCAGCTCCACGCGTAAAACCACTTTTCCTACCCCTTACACAAAGAGAGCTGCATCTCTGGGGTCATTTTATACAGGGAGAAGTGTGTTGTGAAGTGGCCGCCTCTGCAAGTACTGTATTTAGAGGTTGCGTGTACCACTACCGCATAGTGCTGGCACCAACGTGCAACTGCCTATGCACAGATGGCGAGTGGATGCACCACTTTTATGTAAAGGAAAGTTGTAACGCAGTGCAAAAACACATGAAAATGTATCCGATGGCGGGCAAAAATGCGAGTACCAACCATGCATTACTTTTGTACTGATATTTTATTCTTATGTAATCATATCCAGTGACTAATTGCCGTACATAGTCTGCTAAGATTTTTAATATCAGGTCTAAATGGCAGGAATCCAAGTAGCAATAGCTATTGCTTACGAACGCAATAGCAATTTTGAAAAGGGAAGCTATGACGCACGAAGGTGTGTTTCTTCGTGGGTGCGACTGTCGAGGTAGATAACGAGGTCATACTTATGACGGCTAATCAAGCTGTAGCACGTTCGAGGCTCTTTCGGGGCTTGGAAATGTTGCCCTTAAGGCAAAAAGAGATCCCGTTTCGGCAAGTGTTTCTAATGTCGCTCAAATTGCTAAACCGAGATGTACGATTGTAGAAAGTCAGTCAAACGGGAGTTTTTTGTACTTGAACTAAGACGCCTGATGGTGGCTGTTAGCTTTTGTTAGAAAGGAGAAGTGTCACTTTCTCTAACTTTCAAAGAATTGTCTGTATGACGTCATCAAAAATTTAGTCCTCTAAATGTCTGCGAACGCTGTGGATCGTAAACAGTCACTTAAGCAATTTTGAAGTCAATGCGAAGAAATAGGACGTTGCTTTGATATTTAGTTCTTTCTGAGTGTCTTTATATGGCCAGTAGCTTGAAAAACGCTTAGTAAAAATAAATACATTCATTTGAGAGTACTTGGGCTAGATCCCGACCGCGGCGGACGCGTTTGAGTGGCGGCGAAACGCTAAATGTGCCCGTGTGCTGTGCAATGTCAGCGCACTTTAAAGATACCTATACCGGAGACCTCCACTATGGCACCTCTTTCTCTCTTTCTTCTTTCACTCCTACCTTCCTATCTTTGCTTACGGCGCGGATCCGGTGTCCACCGACATATGTGAGACAATTACTGCGCCATTTTCTTTCCTCCAAAACAAATCTTCATTATTTTTTTCATTTACGACGCACATGAGCGCAACAAATATGTAGAGAGACATTCTCGACAACCATTACCTTTCTCCATTTTATGTTACCATTCTGAGACTTCTTTTTTGGTGTTACGTGATGAAATCTGGCGATAATTTTAAAGGAAAAAATTCCTAAACGGAAAAAAAGAACACTGCTATAGAAGAGAAGGTTAGGTACAAGCTGATTGCTATCTAGCAAAGGTGTCATGCGTTAAAGGCGCATTATTTTGCAACAAATCAGAATAAAATCTAAAGAAAAAAAAGCTGATGGTTTTTTGAAAGGTAGTCGTAAACATATCAAGGCCTCGCTGTTATATTTCATTTATTCTAGGTCGACAAGAGAAGAATAAAGCTGGTACAAATATTCCTTACGTTGGCCAATATCATCATTTTAAAACGTTTTCTTGATTTGAACTGTAACGCTTATATCATAGCGTAATTCTGTATCCAAGTAAACAATACCAGTTGTGCTAGGTACGGCAAGAGGCTACAATGGCAGAAGTAAGTAGATCGCCGGTTCTGTAATGTCTTGTCCCAGCCGTTATTAACATCTAAAAGCTTGGGACATTTTTTTTGTCTCGCATAAACAAAAACTGCGTGACTTAAGTGCTGCGAACTAGTTCTGCTTATTAGTTCGCAGCCGCGAACCTTCAGGATTTTACAGATTACCTTTCAAAGAATACCACTGAGCCTTTAAGGAGGCGGAAAAAGTGCCTCAAAAACAATTTCCTTGCATGCGCGGAGCAGATGTTTTGTTTAGCGCAATTAGTGTGGAGCTGAAGATGCAAAAGTCATAATGGAAGCGGGCACGGACCAGCTAACTAAATGAACACAATAGAATACAGGCGTGCAGGAGAATGACTGCGGTCAATTCAAGTCGGCATGGCCAGATGTTTATTGCACAGATCTGTTTATTGACCAAGTCTGGGAATATACACCTGAAACTTTATTATCGATTTATTAACTGAAGTCCTTTAAAAAGCGGTTATGATCAGTAGCCTTTCTGCCATGGTATCTCAAACAGACAAACAGAAATTTTATTGATTTGAGTGAATTTATTATTTTTTTGTATTTGCTGATAGAATGGCACCACAACCTTCCTATCGTATTTAGGTTTGTTGTTCTTGACGTGAACAAAAAGGCATCTTTATAATGCAATGAATCTTGGTACCGTTTGCTCCCACCCAAAGCCGCCGGCATTCCGCTTTATCATTTCCTCGTGACGGGTCAACGGCGCTGACAAATACGCCGGATATTTTTCGGCACGATCTCCATATCGCTGTCGCTTTAATACTACTGGCAACGACTGTCTGCTTTTATCGCACCATACATCAAAACATGGCATGAGTGCCAACGACGGAAAACTCCACCAGTCAGGACAGCTCGACTATGGAAGCCCATACAACTGCCGAGCAAACCCTTCAAAAAGACTCGAATAGATCTCCTCGGCTCTTTCCCAACGTCAACATCGAGAAACAAATGGATCTTCGTATGTGGCCGACTGCTTGACACGCTGGGCCGAAGCAAAGGCCCTGCCTAGCGGTAAAACGGCGCAAATCACAAAATTTTTCCTCGAGAAGATCCTTTTGCGCCATGGAATCGTAGATAGAACTACAGCCACACAAGCCACCAAAAAACTACTGTCTTCCATCCGCAGACTTTCCAAGTGACTTGCGGCACGTCTAAGGAAAGATATCGGTGACATGCGTGCCATGTATATGGACGCCGAGCACAATTCCTTGGATGACCTACACACTTACGTCGTCTTTGCGCCCAACTAGGCGGTGCAGGCGACCACCCAGATGACACCGTTAAGGCTAGTCATCGGCAGAGAGGCAACCGCCCTTACGAAAGTTTCTTTACACAGTCTACAGACTGTCCATAGGCTTCTGTCTATAAAGTCTATAGACTCTCTATAAACAAACCCTAGAGAGCAGTTTACAGGCAGTACATATCCCATAGACAGTCTGTACAAAATTTATGGATTTATGGCCATACACTTTTAGTAGACTTTTGTCTATAGACAGTCTGCACCCTATGAATAGACAAAAATGAAACATCTATAGGAAGGCAATGAATATATAAGAAGTCTACACATTGTCTATAGACCATTTTTATAAGGGCGCCACGCTCACCGATGAAGATAACATCAATGTCGCCGCCTACAATAAGCGCGCAGAAGCCCGACATATTGCCCGCCTACTGATCAATCACCGACGGCGCACAGACGCCCGACGCAACGGGGAACACAATTCCGGTGAGCGTGGGTGGGTGGGGATGCTCATTCGCTGCCGTAGACTCAGTGAAAAGATTTTGCGCCGCTATTTCAGCCCTTACAAGATTCTTCAACGAGTCTGGGGACATGACTACGAGGTCGTCCCCGATTAATTACAGCATCTCAGCGCCGTCGCTTATGCAGAAGTGTATGTTGAGCGCCTAAAGTTTACTATAAACCCTAATGGACGTTTTGTGTTCGTAATTGTTTATGTGTTCTTCCCAATGTCTATTTTTTGCAATGGAAGCTGCTGAGATCGGAGGCCGCACGTTCAGCTGGATACGCAGCTATTTATCAGAGAGGTCGTTTTTTGTCCTGACTGCGGACGGACCAACGTCCTTACACCGAAATTCGCGCGGAGTCCCTCAGGGTGGAGTGCCGAGCCCAGTTCTCTTCACCCTTGCTCTCATCGGCCTGGTCGACGTATTGCCACAATCTGCTCAGATATCGGTATATGCAGACGACATCTGTATTTGGGCATCAGGGGTGACCCGTCCTCAAATTCGTGCAAGACTTCAAAAGGCGGCATCGATATTGACAGCTTATCTCCGCTTGCAGGGCCTGAACATTTCGACCAAAAAGTGTTGACTTGTGGTGTTCACACGCAAAATAATGTCACTCTACACCATTCGCATTAATGGTGCAGCCATTCCCCATGAGAGAAGCCACAGATTCCTTGGTGTTGTCATCGACAGGAACCTCTCGTGGAGTCCACATGTCTGCGACATGAGACAGAGACTAATTGCGATTGTCCACGTCCTCTCCTTCCTCGGGGGAAAGTTCTGGGGCGCATCAATGCGCTCTATGCTGCAACTGTACCGTTCCCTATTTCTGGGCTACATGCGGTGCAGTCTTCCGATATTCAGTTCCATTAGAAAGACAAATATCAAGACTCTTCAAAGTGTGCAAGCGCAAGCTCTCCGCATCTGCCTTGGACTGCCTAAAAGTGCATCAACAGCAGCAACTGTTCTTGATGCCCAGGAACGTCCTGTTGCTGCATACATTGCTGTGGACGCCATGAGAACACATATTCGGCACCTCACACGGGTTCCCTGTCATCACCTCGCAACACTCCCAATAATTAAATAGGCCGCGTACTGCATTCTCTAAAGTCAGTGAAGCTCATCGCGCATATCTTCCATCGGAGTTCACCGCTGCGTCAAGACCGTGCTCACCCTTATGGAGTCTTCATGAACCTCGGGTTCACCTCTATATTCCTGGAATTACGAAGAAAGCTGGTGTATCACTACCCGCTCTCAAACAACTGACATTGAATCACCTGCATTCTTACCACAGTCACCGCATACATGTTTACACAGATGGATCAGTTCACTCGACCAGTTCTGCGGGGTCGGAGGTGATACCGGCCAGATCCATATTCATGAAAGTGAAGACGACCTATCCAACATCCTCAAATGGTGCGGAACTCGCAGCCTTACGGGCTGCGGTAGAGTTCATCAGTCAGGAACCTCCACATGACTGGACGGTTTTCACCGACTCTAAAGCAGCCCTTCAAGCCCTGCAAGCTGCGCTACGCCGCGGGTCGCAGGAACAACTTGTTGCTGAGATCCGTCTACTGTACCACGGCACCGTTTCCAAAGGTCATGACATCATTTTTCAATGGCTGCCAGGACACTGTGGTATTAACGGTAATCACCAGGCCGATGCGGCTGCGCGTTCGGCTCACAACGACGGACTTCCCGTGAGGATCCCAATATCAAGACCTGACGCAGCGTGTGGGCTTCGCCCTTTGGCGCTGGAGCTCACACTTTTAGCGTGGAACACGGGAGAGTTTTGCAACCTCCGCCTCAAGGCACTGGACCCTGGACTGCGCCTTCGTCTTCCACGTAACTTAGCACGTCGCGACGCAACATTGTTATGCCGTTTATGGATCGGCGTTGCTTTTACCAACCACTATGCTTTCCGTATGGGCATGGCCGACAGTCCTGCCTGTGAAAGCTGCGGTTGTGAGGAGACCATCGCTCATCTTCTCTGTGAGTGCCCTGCATTTGAGAGTGCAAGACATACACTGTGTTGTGCCCTGGACCGCCTCGATCCTCGCCCATTAACAGAGCAAAAGATCCTCGGTCCGTGGCCACAGCAGTAGACTGCCCTCAAGGCATACAAGGCACTCTTTGCCTACTTGAGAGCGACTGGATTGAGTGACAAATTGTGACAGCGTTGTGCATGTGTGTGTGTGTGTGTGTGTTAAGCATTTTTCCCCTTCTATCTTCCTCCTTTCAGCCCCCTAATCCCTCTTCCCCAGTGCAGGGTAGCCAACCGAAACCCCTTTCTGGTTAACATCCCTGTATTTCCCTGGACTGCGCCTTCGTCTTCCACGTAACTTAGCACGTCGCGACGCAACATTGTTATGCCGTTTATGGATCGGCGTTGCTTTTACCAACCACTATGCTTTCCGTATGGGCATGGCCGACAGTCCTGCCTGTGAAAGCTGCGGTTGTGAGGAGACCATCGCTCATCTTCTCTGTGAGTGCCCTGCATTTGAGAGTGCAAGACATACACTCTGTCTGTCTGTCTGTCTGTCTGTCTGTCTGTCTGTCTGTCTGTCTGTCTGTCTGTCTGTCTGTCTGTCTGTCTGTCTGTCTGTCTGTCTGTCTGTCTGTCTGTCTGTCTGTCTGTCTGTCTGTCTGTCTGTCTGTCTGTCTGTCTGTCTGTCTGTCTGTCTGTCTGTCTGTCTGTCTGTCTGTCTGTCTGTCTGTCTGTCTGTCTGTCTGTCTGTCTGTCTGTCTGTCTGTCTGTCTGTCTGTCTGTCTGTCTGTCTGTCTGTCTGTCTGTCTGTCTGTCTGTCTGTCTGTCTGTCTGTCTGTCTGTCTGTCTGTCTGTCTGTCTGTCTGTCTGTCTGTCTGTCTGTCTGTCTGTCTGTCTGTCTGTCTGTCTGTCTGTCTGTCTGTCTGTCTGTCTGTCTGTCTGTCTGTCTGTCTATCTATCTATCTATCTATCTATCTATCTATCTATCTATCTATCTATCTATCTATCTATCTATCTATCTATCTATCTATCTATCTATCTATCTATCTATCTATCTATCTATCTATCTATCTATCTATCTATCTATCTATCTATCTATCTATCTATCTATCTATCTATCTATCTATCTATCTATCTATCTATCTATCTATCTATCTATCTATCTATCTATCTATCTATCTATCTATCTATCTATCTATCTATCTATCTATCTATCTATCTATCTATCTATCTATCTATCTATCTATCTATCTATCTATCTATCTATCTATCTATCTATCTATCTATCTATCTATCTATCTATCTATCTATCTATCTATCTATCTATCTATCTATCTATCTATCTATCTATCTATCTATCTATCTATCTATCTATCTATCTATCTATCTATCTATCTATCTATCTATCTATCTATCTATCTATCTATCTATCTATCTATCTATCTATCTATCTATCTATCTATCTATCTATCTATCTATTTTTTGCATCCCTTTTTTTCGCTGCAAATCCTCGAGCCGAGGCTTCTTTGCGTGCGGAGCAATGCCACGAAGCTTTTTACTCTGTTTTTTCGCGGCAATAGCATTATGCTCTATGAGTTATGAGTGTTTAACTACCCAAAAGACTCAGGCTGTGAGGGACGCTGTAGTGAAGGGCTCTGAAAATTTTGACCTCCTGGGGTTGTTTAACGTGCCCAGACATCGCACAGTACACGGACCTCCAGAATTTCGCCTCCATCGAAATTTTACCGCCGCGCCTGAGTCGAACCCGCATCTTTCGGGTCAGCAGCCGAGCGCCATAATCACTAAGCCACCGCGGCGGCTTTGTGGATGGCTATACGAACAAGTGGTTTTATTGGGTGGAATGGGAAATAGCAGCATAAGCCGCTGTGACAACCTCGATCAGATTTTCTACGTGAAATGGCATTTAGGAAAGGAATAAATGAGACAATGAAAGAAAAGAGGGAGAAACACATGCCCCAGTGAACGGCTTCGCAAGAGTTTCGGTCCCTTTTTTATGCGCTGGCATCACAGTACACATGGGCTTTTATACACTTCTCCATCGGAAAGCACGCCCTACAGGTGGGATTCGGTCCTGTGGCTTTCTGCTGGAACCCTGAGGATATACTTATTGAACAGCCGTAGCTAGTGATTAAGCCACCAAAAAACCCAGTATGTAATGCCCCTGTGTCTCGGCTCACCTTCCTGCAATGTATTACCCTTATCTAAACATACTGACAAGAAATATTTGTTGTGTTCGCGTGTAATCTGTAACTATAGAAGTTTAGAGAGTATGTGTGAAGCTTCAGCGCTTAGAACTAATAGATAAACCGGAGCACAATATTTCACTTTGTGAAAGCTTCAAACAATGAAAAAAGACGGGTCATATCTAAATATTCTAGTTAAAAGCAATTTTAAGTTGGATTATGAATGCAATTTTTTTGCATAATGTAAGGTTTCACTATCACAATCAGTACATCCGTATACGCCAGCGGCAGTGTTGTATTTTTTTCTATTAACGTTTGTGCTGTCATTGGTTTTTTTATATTAGTCATGACTGTTTAATTCGATCTATGGAATTACTTTAAAGGAAAGATTTTGCTACATATCAGAAGATTGTACCATTGGCTCCAAAGTTTCCTAAAAGAGTATTTTACACTTTTCTAATTTTCAGGATACAGGTACTGATGTCTAACGATAGGCCTTATGTATCTATGTACGCTATTATAGATTTCTTTTCATCATCTACATATATTTCTGGTTCCTCTTTAGGAGTTATCATGTCCAAGGTCACCGGAATAGAATCAATAAGCTACTATCTCAGCAGTGCGCCCTTCTAAGCTTTGTAAACAAGCAGACGCTATTCATGCATTGCACGCTTATGAAGAAAACGTCGGTCTATGGTGTCCCTCATATTACAAAAGCGCGAAAGAATGAAAGGATGGTTTAGGAGGTGTTTGACATAAAGACCACGAAACGAGTAATATACAGGAGACTACTATCCAGGCAGAGATTTCAAGGAAACTTAGTGAACATCGGGACAGTATGCATTTACTAAAGGGAAGTATATACAGAAACAGATATCGGCAGTGGTGCGGCCGAAAAGCTAGGACAATTAGCGTCGTGCCCGAGCAGTCACTTCGCCGTAGTCGCTTTCGACACCGACGGCCTTGATGGCAAACAGTAAACATTTAGCCTGATTGTGAGCACCCAGAGCCTTTAAAATGTTCTTGAGGACTGGTTCGTGGTACGATTGGAGAACTTCGGGAGCAGTCACAGTTACTTGGACTCCGAAATTGGGGAGCTGCGAGCTGGATTTTCGATTAACGACTACAAGAAATTGGTTACAAAATTATTGACTGTATAACGGTAGTGTTCAGAGTATTTTCACTGGGGGGGGGAGGGGGGGGGGAGGGAGGAGGGAGGGAATGCTTCGTTCTTGATGCTGTGGCTATACGGCGATCAGAAAAAAATAGGGTAGCATTGTGTGCCCCGAAAAAGAATCTGGTCTGACTACAGAGTGAAGCATGGAGTCCGGTTAAGGTTGATGAGTTGGTGCTCAGACCAAAATTTATTTCGTTTTCCGTATACTAAGCTCTAATTCGGTAATTTTAAGGGTGGACTTTTTCCAAGAATGAAAGGTTATATATGACACGCCCTAAGACGTAATACTGTCTTCCAGTCTAGTTTCACAGACGCCGAAGTAGCGCGTAAGATACAGTAGTTCATGTCGAGCATAAAATATACATTTCTATGAGCTGCTTCTGAGCTAATTAAATGCGAATGATTGCGGAAGGCAAGATCTGAGTCAAGTCTGACTCCATTCGCAGCCTGGCTATTCATTCAGGTGGCCAAGTTGATTTTGAGTGCAAAGGAAGAGACAATTTTTGTTTGCCAAAATCTCTCGTTTGGGAGGTATAGAAACGTTGCTGCCGAAATTACGGAATAGGGATGTTCGGAGCTCAAAGAGCTTAAAAAAGCAGGCATCGTAACAAATCATGCCGCAAACACTAATGTGTGAGCAACCATGTTCGTCTTTGACTGCGGCCCCACTCTTTGCATCCTAGATCCTTCTCACAGAAATGCACACTAGTCCTCCTTCCCTTCTGCACTCTCCTTCTATCCCTCTCAAGAAATATCAAAGAAATAGGGCAGCACTTGCATGGGAGCTTAAGGGTGGTACTGCCCCTGTATCATCGGTAAGTACCGATGGGGCTGTCTAGATGACGTGGGATCCGGCAAATTCACAAAATGATCCAGAGCGGTGCTGACAAGGTTTGGAGTGCGTTTTTTGTACATGATGGACAATTAAGAGCAGCAGCCTCCTTAGTTGCATAAAAATGAACTCTACGACTATATGCGGGCACTAATATGGCTCACCAGTATACACTTTTTATAATTTAATCTTCTGAGAACTGTCATGTATATAGTTCTGGTTGGTGTATTTCACAGGGGCACCTTAATGGCAACGTAAGGCACAGTACCAAATTCTCATGCGCCCGATCACCTTGTTAACGATGTAAGTGTCATACGACTTGGAAGAAGTCTGCCAGCAAAGTAATAAGAATCTTCATGTGGCAGCCTGGTTGAGGTGGCGCTCTGGACTGTGTTGGCCTTGGCTGGCGCCCTACTTATTCGGTTTTGCAGCGATAAGAAGGCGAGATGAAGTGGGTAAGATAGACCTGTGCTGAAGGCTAAGTTAGATTGTGTGGTTGCGAGCTGCTTTTATTTTGAAGTCTGGAAGGGATGACCTGCTCTTCTGTGGCCTCATGAAATGTGGATTTCCGACTTCATGAGTGCGTCGTCTTGTCATCCATTGTTTGGAAGAGGCACGGATCCTCTTTTCTATCATCTGCATATAACTATATATGAAAAAAAAATTGTATTAGTAAACTGGTTCCTCTTCAAAAATGGCTTTGTCCAGAATTGCGCGGTATGTGAAACCAGGAGGCAGTGTTCCACCCTCGTTCATTGTGTTTTTGTACCACCGCGCGGTTGCAATAGAGACTCCGGCAAGCGAAGCTTGCAGGCCGCAGCATTTCGGCGGGACCAAACTGTGCTCTTTCTTGACTCCTGCAGCGTAAATGTGAACTTACCATTAGTCGCACTTGTTAGTACCGTCAGGTGCAGCCTTGACCAGCGTTTCAAAGCAGCGTGACCTATTCGTATCATTTAAACCTGTATTTTCTGTCTTGACATTTAAGTTGACCGCTACCACCGCATGCACTCTTGGGTATAAAAGATTGTTACCCGCCTGCTGTCAACAACTTCAGCGCCATTTCCCTGAATTTTCAGGGAAACGAAAACTTAATATTTTAGGTGCTTGCATCAAGATTTTTTTGCGAAAGGCTTCATTACCCGGAGAGAAAAAGTAGCGTGATCTAGGTTACTCAGAGAGCTCGCGTTGGCACTTCGTAGAGCGTAAATAAAGAACTAAAGAACTATTAGTGCCAAAAGTCACGTCTGAAATGTTCACCTTCGCGTTTTCTAATTAGGGCAGCTACTCACACTTCATAGGTGTCACCATCCCTTTTGTTTGGTTGAATGCAGAGGGATATAAACCGTCGACTTGTACTCGCTTGCTGACAATCCACTGAGGTGCACTTAGAGCACACTTAGCAAGATGCGCTGTTTACAGCTAGGTTACGCTGTACTCTTGACTGTGATTTTAGAGCTTGATATTAGCATTTCCTACCACCAGGTTCAACAAAAACCAATAGATCTTTCGTGGCCCTTCGACAACATCACGCGACCTACTGGCGGAACATACGATGGACGTAATGTAAGTATTGGAAAGCAAGTGCTGTAAAATTGTGGCTAATTATTTGACCCTGTGTAAATACTTCCTGTGGCATAAAGTCTACCTCACCAAGATATAGCGATTATATCTTAAAAAAAACTGACCTGCCAGAGATGACATTGTTTTCGGTGCACTGGGCTTTAAAGTGGCTTCGAAATCATGAACAAATTATTTTAAAAAACTTACGCGACATTCGCTAAATTTTGTGTGTAGAATTGAAGGCGAAAGGTGTGCAGTCATGGCAATAAAAAAGAAAGCAAGCTTCGGCGATCAAACTACGCTAGCGCCTTGTTCAGGAACAATTACAAGGGAGTTCATAACATGGACAGCAAATAGCGTCGGCGCGCTAAGTATAGACCCAAGAAACCTTGATATTTTCTGTGCGAAAAGTAGAGAAAAATCAAACTCCGTAGCATCTTCCGTACTATTTGTTCCAACCGTTGCCTTCGCAAGTATCGAGAGGGGCGAAAGTTACGTGCCTGTCGTCATGCCTTGTATCAGTATATGAGAGCACAGACCGATAAGATAAAAGTAAATCCACTGCCGCTACTGAAAATGCCACCGCGTAACGTTAACTTGTTGTGGCACATTTGGTTCTCGTTCGAAAAGGCACATAAACATCAAAACTTCGGTGTGATGCAGCTACTTCAAAAGATTATAGAAATCTGCTGCAAGATTACAGCGGCAGAAAGCTTACCATACATTTGTTTCAAGTTTAAAGTTAAATCATCATAAAACATATAGCAACGTCGGTTAAAGAATACATATTACACTTGAAGGCCCCAAAGTGATAACTTCCCCAGTGCATAAGGTGGCGGGTGCGTACGGGTCAGACATGGGCAATGGGGACTGGTGGTTGCCTGCAGTAAACCTACATGGGCCCCCGTGGTTGCAGTGCTGGCACAAAATACTTGGGCTGCCAATTTAATGCCTGAGTGGATCCTTCGTCGGTTATGCATGAGCTTAAGCGGACTGGACAGCCCACCTGGGTCTCACCGAACATACATGCTGGCAAAGATGCGGGCTCTATTATGCTGAAATGCGGGTATCCCCAAAAGGGGTTGCCCGTACATCACCGTGAGGGAGCCGCAGCGGTTTTGTGGGGGCAAAAAGGTAGTGTTCCCGCCTTGAGCCTACATGGATCTCGTTTAGAAAATACAGGGGCTAAATTTGGGAGGGGGGGAGTAATAGAGCAGAAAGGAAGGCGGTACGACCGAGTGGACACGGAGAAGCGCTATCAGCTGATGTTTTAATTATTGCATGACCAGGTGCAAATATATACGCTCCCGAAAAGTTTCAAAAGAAAAAGGACAGAAAACAACAGTGACCCCTCATCCGAAAACGCATACACGTGCTGGCACCATCTGTTCGCGCAAAAAAATTCAAGTTCTCTTGGTGAGAAAGGTAAAGACAGTGTGATGACAGATTCAGTCCCTGCTCGCGCGGTCTGGTATTTTCAAAATTCCTCAAGTGCGCTTTCCCACGTAACAATGTTGACCAACACAAGATGGCTGACCATGCGTTCCCAGTTGAAGCAAAGCAAGAAAGACTATTTTTATGTGATTTTTCAAGATATGATTCGTAGATTCTCTCCACACGCTTAGCGCCTGTCCTGTACCCCTCGCAGTTTTTTTTTTAGAGAGAAATCGACTGCCTTGTCTTTGGCAACATGGTTATGTTGAAAAGGGCACTTGCGGAATTTTGAATATCCCCTTTATTAGGAGCTTCAGCAATATCTCGAGTTGGTCGGTCGCTTTGTATATAGATTACAACGGTTCCCTCGAACATCGGACGACAGGGAGGCATACTCTTACATGTTCTGCAATGCTCAGCCAAAAGCCCGTCAACACAAACATTGCTGACTTTCTTTGCATGCTGTTTCAGGCGTACATTTAAGCACCTTCCTGTTTGCCGATATAGAATTTTCCGCACGACCAGTGAATCTTGTAGAACACCCCCTGCCGACAAGGGACAAAAGTGTTCCTGTGCCTGATACTACAGCCGGGCAAGCCATCCTGCACAAGCTCCTCAATCTGTCAAGGGCAGTAAACACTACCTTCACATGTTCCCACAAACCTACCTTCTTAAGATTGTGCGAAACCTTATGTCTGTAAGGTATCAAAGCTAACTTATCTTTCTCCCTTTTTTTTTTCCTGTCTACTGCTCTTTCTTCGTCCCTCAAACGTGACGCTACCTTCCTTTTTCTATGCAAGCTTTCAGCTACTGTAGCTATCACTTGTCCAGGAAACCTTGCCGCCTCCAACCATGCCACTTGCATTTTAATACTCTAAGATGATGACAAGTCATGCCGGCATGTAATAGATGAAAGCACATGATGATTTAATCTCAAAGCGCGAAGTGCTCTATAATGATATAGCAGCAAATTGAGTGGTAAATTTGCTATAGTCAGTTCTAAACTTTGAATGAAGAAAATTATAGCGCCAAGAAAATCTGGTACTATTTCTATCTTTGAGTTAGTTCTAACTTTAGGAAGAATAAAATTATTGCGCTCAGGATATGTTGTATTATTTCTATTATTAAGATCATCGATGAAGGATATTTCAGTAGGAATATTGTGCTTAATTAATTGGTATATGATGATCGATAGCTTGAAAGACAGTTGGCGGAAAGGCAAGTTACGCAGCTGACGGTAAAGTGGGGCCGAGGCAGACAGTAATGGGCTTGGTATTATTTGCTTGGCTGCTTGGCTTTGAAGGTGATGAATGTGGTAGGAATGTGTAAAGTGCGTATTACTCCAGGAAGACAAACAGTAAGAGAGATGGCTGTGGATATAACTGAGCGTATAATATGTGGTGAAAACAGCAGCGCGTTACAATAAACCAAAGACAAAACGAAATCTTCTTTACGGACTAATGACCATTCAGATTACATTTCATATTTCTATCTAAATATAGGCCCAAGAAAAGCGGCAGCGTCAGAACATGGCAGAAATTACCCGCTAATTGGCACCGATGCGGACATAGGAAGTGCAACCTGAGGTGCATTAAATACCAGGCGTTTCACCTAAGGCTTCTGCAGTTTTGTTAGACCTACGTTTTTTTTTTCGTTATAAGAGCGCTTTTTGTCTAACATTGCAAGCGGTGTAGTATATAAGAATTCAGACGTGCAAACTAGCAGACTGATTAACTATTACTGAATGGGCAGCTTTTTAACTATTACCGTTAGTCTCCCTAATAATTGAGAGCGCATAGCCCATGGTAAATAATATCCACATGAGTTTCTAGAATTTTCAAAAACGCGGTTACCTTCGGTACTGTGGCCCAAAAAAATATAGTTACATGGCGCCAAAATACATGACCTTTCGGGAAGCTTCCAGGCAAAGCAATAACACCTCCAGTGCAAATGACTTGTCGAAAGAGATTTTTTGGGCCAAAGCGCCCAGGCTAACCGCGTTCCCGAAATTCTAAAAAAAAACTGATATGGGTATTACTTACATTGGGCTACAGGCGTCTGAATAATTAAGGAGCTTAAGTGTATTATTTACAGAGTTAACTATTGAATATTATTTAACCAGCTTGCAATTACGTCTAAGCTTTAAACTTATGCACGACGCGTTGGAAATGCTTTGCAAAAAAAAGCGCCCTAGGAACTCAAAAACCCCATTTTTGAAAGTTGTGAAAAGTCTTAAGTTAAGCACGATGTATAATGACGTTGGTTTTTGCAGGATTAATATGTAGAAGGTTAATATTTGATCGCAATAAAGAGTTACCGAGTCCAGCGTTAGGTTTTCTGCCGCAGGTCGCAGATTTAACGTTAACGTGACTCAATGAGTTAGCCATATCTTTTATACAGAACAGGAGAAGCTCAGCGCCTAAAACTGAGGAATTCCAATCGCTACAGACTTCGAAAACAAGTTACTATTTACTTAAACAACTTAGTTAAGATTGGTTAGATAAATAGCTTTGAAGAAGCTGCAAATGTAGGTCACGAATTCCTTAGCAGGTTAGTTTGCGCAGAAGGATGCGGTCGTTAATTGTATCAAACGCTTTGGTCAGATCCAAAATGCAGTTCTAATGAGAACATCGCCAATGGCATCGTTAATTCTGTTAGTACAAGATAACAGGGTGAGTTCAGTCGAAAATTCTTGGCAGAAACCGAATTGGTGCGGTGTAGGTACGTTGAATCTCGATCTGTAAGCCATGAGTAGCGTGGAGGTTAGTTGTTCGGCAATTTTACAAAAGAAAGGAGAATGCAAACTGACTGCAGTTTGTGATAAATTCACAGTCACCTTTCTTAAAATCAGAAATATTTTCTCCAGTCTTTAGAACGTGAGTAAGCACGCCAGAGCAAAGTTTTCTGTTAACTGTAGGTACTAAAATAGTTGTTCGATATTCGACCGCAAATTTGTATGAGAAAGAATGAACCGTATTCAATCCTCGACCTGTAGCTTTGAGAGAAAAAGTTACCCTTTGCACTTTATCTGAACGCGAAAGACGAAAGTAGAACGAAAATTCAGAATGGGGAAGATTAAGCAACGATGGCTGCTCATCGAGGCTCGCAGCGGAAGCGAAGTGGTCATTGAAGAGACTAGATTAGGTATTAGTTTTTAATTTTAGTTCGATGGGGGTCAAGGCGTTTATTAAGGAACTCTTTAATTAGCTGCCAATGGCGGCGGGTGTCATGAGCTTTCTTCAGTATTTTGCTTTGATAGTAGTCACGTTTATCATGTTTAAATTGCTGAAAGCGTGCTATAACACATTCGGAATTTTTGTCCAAGGACAGTGTGAATGGCTGTGACTTGACTATGTTGTGCACATTATTCTTTTAGTTATGGCTTCTGTTTGGGAGTGGATTCTTTCCATGGAGATCCAAGCATTCCAGGGGGATTCAAATACACATCAAATTTTGATGAGGCATGGCAGTGCTTTAAGCAGTCAGCTAATTTTGCTGAAAATAAACTGAAGGCTTTTTTAGGCCAGCCAACCGCACGAGTCGTCTGGAAAAATTTACAGCAGTGAAGTAATAGTTGAGTGTATGGTTTACGATCGCAAGGCTTTGGAGGACCAAATACACAGAACACAGGGTTATAATCGTGATAGGGTGCTCAATTACGTCCGTAGTTTGATATAAGGTAGTAGCAGAGAGGGTAAGGTCAGTTACAGTAGTACTAAGACCAAAATGATTACTCCTAGAAGGGGACTCAATTAATGATGCCAGGCCACAACCGAGAAAACAGGTTAAGTAGTCAGCTGAAGATGAACTACTAAAATTGACAATATCAATATTTTTGGCGCCAGTACTTACATTGTTCTTATTTACGCCAATTAGGGTGCTTAGAAAGTTACTCAGTTGGGTACATAAGTTGGAGCACGTAAATGACGTTACGCGATAAATGGAAGCAATTATTATATCGCGGTTATGGAAAGTCATCAATAATGATGAAATTCTAAGCAAACAGATTCGCATTGTGGATTTGAATGTTAAAGAAAAGATCAACGCGTCACAGCACCGCCACGGCAAATATCACGACTGGCAGGTTCGGAAACATACCCTTGTAAAGTGTACATATTTTCAGCATGAGGTGATAGCCATGTTTGTGATAAACATATGAGTGAGAACAGGCGGTTGTGAATGGAAGGGAAAGTGTCAAGATTATCATGACGCATATTAAAATGTGTCAGCGATAGTATTGGTGACTTTTATTTTTACTGTGTTTACGATTGATAGCATGAGAAAACACTCGACAAAGCCATGATTTAAAAAAAAAGAAACTACAAGGGTAAGCAGAAAGAAAAACAAAGAAATTCCTATATAATGATTGAAAAGTCGTGTTTCCGTGATATGCAAAAAATATGACTACCTTGCGTCTTCCTGGCCTTGATTAAAGCTGTTATCCACCCCGGAAAATTTTCATTCGTTTTATTTTATTTAGCTCATGGGCCTTTGCGACACAAGCGCTTCTTCTCAGGCGCCAGATGGTTATTGACATACAACGGCTTACCGTCGTCTGCTTAAAAGCCTATAATTAGAGTTTCCAGTTGTGTCTTCTACGGTTTCTCCGAAAATCTGTCTTATTCGTCCTTAAAGAGAAACGTGCTGTAATATTAGTTTCTTTCTTAGCCGGGACACGACGTAGTCTCGATATCAGTGGTCGAAATAGGGCATTTTTTTTGTCCCCAATGGTCAATAGAATTTCTAGGCTTTTCTACATTTCTACATTGCTTATTCGTAATCACCAGGCAACGAAGCTATCCGTTCACTGAGTTCATTGTTTTCCGGAAAGTATCTGGTTTTCTTTCACGAGAACACCCAGTATCCGCCTTGCAGAATCATAAAATTCGTTAAACGTGCAAAGGCGCCCTCTCATTGACGATAGTTCAGCCCTAAAGCTCCCGAGTTTCTTGGACAGTTCAACATTGGTGTGCATGTTGAAAGCAGCACACAAAAAATTGCAACAGTAGCGGCTGCTATTACCAAGAATATCACCACATTAGAAGAGATTAACCACCAACCTGAAGTAAGCAGTGCCACCGATTAGGCATTGTGTCTACGTTGCAACCACTGCTGCCATACTTACGTGCTGTGTTATTTTATTACTTTATTCTTTCCAACTGCCGGTAACATAACCAACTGTGAAAAAATTAATTGAGCCCTATGAAAATCTGTCCTTCCTCAGCTTGGTTTTAGGTGCATGAACTTCAGGTACAAAGTAAATACACATAAAAACCTATCTTTCCTTTGAAAAAACAACTGCAGACCTAAAACGATTGTGCAGTACTTATTAAAAAGAAACTTCAACCACGTTTTATGAAAACAAGACTGAAATCTCCTATTTATAAGTCATATTGCTGAGAGCTATATACTTATAAATGCGCCCATACTCGGGACGACAATGAAGCTCATCTAAATGCATAGTGAAAGGATCACTTCAGTAAGGCCGTCATTAATATTTTAGCACTCAATAAAATATTCCTTAATTTGTGCTACAATGCACCGCATGATGCCAGAATAAATAGTTGCTTTAGATTTCCCCTCTGTGAAACAATGAGAGTACTTGTCCTTCATTACAGAATACCGGCGTCAATGAAACCTGCTATACAAACAACGAATGCGGTGCTGGATTATGTTGTGTGCTTACAATGGGACGCAAAAGCTGCCAGCCAGTCGCTCTGAAAGGTGCTCAGTGTTCTGTGGGACAAATAAAAGGAGGCTATTATAATGCGCATTGCCCCTGCCGGGGCGGAGACCGTGAGTAATCTGTGGTCCGATTCTTATTATCTTATTTCTAATGCAGCATTCGAAGGCGCGTCCCGTGTGGGCTAGACAGCAGCCTCTTGCAGCCGCCGGTTTTAGCTAATTGTGCCAAATTGAGTCTGACAGACATCGGTGAATTGCCAGTCCAGCTCGCCGTTGTAGAATAGAAATAAATGTTTAAATTTGTGAAGCCTTTCGGCAAACAGCGCCTAGTGTCGAGTGGGTACAATTTCTTGCGTGAATAGAATAATGCTTGCACGTATAAAACAAATCAAAATGTGAAGTATTTCTAAAAAAAGGAAAATTAAATGTTTTGACGGATTTGCCTGCCTGATTGGGCTTCATGACTTACAATAAACTCTGATGCATCTCCAACAAAATACTTTTTTTTAGTTAAAAATCCAACGTTTCGGAACCGGCTCGGCTCCTTCTTCAGGGGTGACTTGGGGCAGGAGCTAGGGTCTTTAAGTATGCAAGGAAGGGAGCAGGAGGAAAGGGGCGATGCGAAAGACGCTCGCTGCTGCCCCCAGTCACCCCTGGAGGCTAGCTGGCTCCGAAACGTTGGGTTTTAAACTAAGGTTTTTGGTTAGAGGTGTGTCAGTGTTTACTGTACTGAAAAGGAAAGGCGGAGAGCATTTTTTCCTCATTGTGGACACCCAAACAGCGGCGTGAGGGAAGTGATAAAAGAGGAGGCGGCGGAAATTTCATCGTGCGGTGTTTTGGCCAGCAGGAGGACGCCGTTTTCAGTCAGGCAGAACCGCTGGTGGGAAAAGTAAGAAATTTTACTCGTGTTGTGTGATTCGAATGACTCCTGACGGAGTAAAATTCTTTTAGCTTTCGTATTGAGAAGAGGATTGTGCATAATATTTTGTACTACAGTTTGCGAAGAAGCGAAAGATAGAAAAAGTGAAGGAAAGCAGAGCTCAATATTTGGAATATGATGTAGAAGTTTCTACCTTTATTCTTGTCTGTTGCATACGAACTATTGCTATAATCCAAATTATAGGTAAAATACTTCATGTTTCCTTTGCTTGCAAATTGCGTTCTGCATTACCTGCTGCTACATGGCGTATACAGGAACTTCTTAGGTTTTATTCGGTTCTCTACAAATATCTCTATGCTTTAATTTAGAGTGTATTAATACTTTTTCACTCCTAGCTAATGTCATTCAGCGCAGTGTGGGTAAAATAAAATATTTCACAACCACCCTATATTAAATATTGTGCGGCCGGCATTGATACGGTGTATCATAGCTATCTAATGCTTTCTTACAGACGCATGTGTGGAAGATATATCGTACGGTGCTCGCCGACACCGTCGAAGCAACCGGTTCGCAAGGTACCCTCAACGCTTGCGTTGCAGTGTGTGAACAAGCCTGTGGCTCCTGAGTGAAAGCGGTGGACAAGATGACTCACTCAGACTGAAGAATAAAAAACAGGCCGTCAGCATCCGCGTTTTATTTCCCTACAAACCACAACAAAATAATTAAATTTTTTTCATCCTTTGCCCTTTGCTATATGCACGTATTTAGTCCTAAATACGAAGAAAATATGCAATACTTTATTATTTTTTACCTTAAATATGCTTTACTTCTTTCACAGCATCACACATACATTCCAAACAGCTGGCAGTAGTTTCTCTTCTTGTTACGGGGAACTGTCTACAGCAAGAAGTGTTCACCGAGACTAAGAGCTGGCTGCCAAAGGCTTACCATCAGCTGAATTACTGATTGGCTGCAACGTTGTCGTCGCCGCACGACTGCAGACAGTAAGAGTGTGTCATGTGTATCGAATCGATAGAATATTTGCGCATATGCTTCCACCTTTCTACGTGCTTTAGGCGACTCAAGTTTTTGATGAGAACTCTTCTTCATTGAATGGCGGCAGAATAAACAACATTTCAGCCATGAAAGCAGGAAAAGCAGTGAACGAGAAATATTTACGAAAAATTGGAGAGATAGAAACAAAAATCGGTCTAAAGCATAGTCTGCTTTTCAAATAACCAAGCGTATATTTGTGTCCGAAAGGTTCGGTTAGCAATCTTGTTACCAAAGCTAAATATTTTGCTTTAGTTTGCATGACATCCCGGGTGCATGGAAGCGAATTATGCAGTGGCCAGAGGTCATTTGGATATACAACAATCATACCAACTTAAACATAAGGCCAGCCGACGGAGGACGTTAATGGCATTATAAGTTCACCCAGGCTAACGCAGGGTGAAAAGAACGTGCATTGGGAAGGGAGGACGCTGTGTTGATTGGAAGATCAGCGAAAAGAAATGCAAGTGCAAGAAGCGCATTTTTACATGTTCACTCAGAGCATGAATGGCAGTTTACCAATCATCCTGAAGAGAAAAGAATATAATAGTTGTATCTTACCTGTACTCACGTGTGTGACAGAAGCGTGAAGGCTAAAGAAAAGGGTTGAGCTCAAGTTAAGGACGACGCAGGGAGGTATGGAAAGCAAAATGATAGGTGTAACATTAAGAGACCGCAAGCGGGCAGCGTAGGTGAGGGAACAAACACGGGTTAATGACATCCTAGTGGAAATCAAGAGGATGAAATGTGCTTGGCCAGGGCATGTAATGCGACGGCAAGATAACAGCTGGTCTTCAAGGGTAACGGAGTGGATTTTAAGAGATGGCAAGCGAAAGAGGGGCGGCATAAATTTCGACGATCAGATGAGATTAAGAAGTCTGCAGGCATAGGGTGGGCACAGTTGGCACAGGAAAGGTTTAATTGGAGAGGCATGAGAGAGGCCTTTGTCATGGAGATGTGTTGTAAGGCTGATGATGATGATGTTAGAAGAACCACTTTATATTGGTTTCATATTAGGCGTTCAGTCCGCCTACATCTTTTCGTACCAAATTCACTTGAGGTTGGACTGGAAGGACGCCGGAAAGACCCTTTGGTATATAGGAATAGATTGGGCGAAAGGACGGGATGTGATGGCTGGTTGAAAAAAATGGGGATTATTCTGCAGCCTATGTTACCTGGCTACAGGCGCGTTAAGTATTTGAAGAAAAGCGTAAGAAACCAGTCGAAACTCTCAAGTCAGCTGTATTACAGATACTGCTGACGAGTATATTTTTATAACTGAGCTGTTTATCTTAAACTCCACTCATGCGAAACGCTGCCTTCCTCGCCTTTACTTACAAATGCGGGTTGTACACTGGCGGGTTCATGCTACGCGACAGACTGGTCCGAATATGAATTGCAAGACGTATGTCTAATTAGCGTTGCTCCTGACCAATATTACCGATGTACTCCTTCTCTCATAATTTTTACGCCGAGCCTAAAAAAAGGCTTCTGGAAAGTGTGGCGAAAGCAGCCCTGACGACTTCCTGGTTAGTAATCATGTTGCTTTTTTACAAGGCAACAAGATCACACATTATGCAGTTATCTTCAGAGGGCTGCGTTGCCATGGTTTACAACCTGGTGGTACTGGTTGGCATTTTCCGCAAAGCCTAATAATTTCCCGCGAAACTTCACCTGAGGCACTGAAGATCGCGAAAAATGAAGTCAGTAATATAATAAGCCTCCCGCTGTGCCGTACATTAATACAGACAACATTAATGTTAGTTGACGAGGAAGCAGATTATGCAGAAGAAGAGATGCATAAGAAACCTCAGAAATACTAACTATTGGTGACCAACCGAGAGCGAAACAAAGGTGTCGAAGTGGCAGCGTCCGCTGTCGCATGCCACTCTAGGAGCGCGCTGTTTAAACAGTGAGAAAACAGCGCTTCATATTTCATGTGAAAGAAATTCTCAAGTGTATTTCGGTAATCCAGGGATGCCAGAACAGCGAACGCATGCACAGTGACCAATCAAGGTATTTCTCTTTACTGATAAATATGGGCTGCGGAATAACAACTTTCAAATATCTTATTGTGAGTGACAAATATGTTTTCATTTTAATGAATGTGATTGATTTTTATAGCGAGGAACGACCAGATATGGCCGACTAGATAAGTATTTCATTAATGATTAATGTCGCTGCATGTGCCTGCTGCATCTGTCTGCTGTGTGCTCGGGCGTCCACATGAAAAGTTGAAGCAAAAGTGGAACAATAGATGGCAGTATGCAACGCAGTCGACTAAAGAATCCAAACGGACGTTCAAGACAACGACAAGACTTCTGAAGAGGTGTCACTTAACTTAGTATGTGAACCACTTCACGGGCAGATTCAAGACAGCCACTAGCTACAAATACTAGTAGGCAAGGGATACGATGGAGAGCTGCGCACTGTTGGTGCACCTCCGAGTATTTTTTCTATAGAACGGCAACTTCTAGTTCTACGAAGAATGTTTCGAAGCTTTCATCACTGAAATTAAGATTCGCGAGACCACCTAGATACAGGTGTTTCTAACGGTTATCAGAGAGGTCGCGTTGATCACGATTCAAATTCGTCTGTTTCCGAAGAAGCCAAAGGAAGCAACCTACGAAGACATCGTTAAGACCCAACGATCGCACTACGCTCTCAAGCGTATCTTAAGCGTTCTGTAGTAGTCAAACGGCAAAGGAACTATCAACGGAACTGGCGTCATGAGGAAACCGTAAGCGTCTTTGTGGTCGAGAGCCGCCGCGGTGGCTCAGTGGTTAGGGCGCTCGACTACTGATCCGGAGTTCCCGGGTTCGAACCCGACCGCGGCGGCTGCGTTTTTATGGAGGAAAAACGCTAAGGCGCCCGTGTGCTGTGCGATGTCAGTGCACGTTAAAGATCCCCAGGTGGTCGAAATTATTGAGGAGCCCTCCACTACGGCACCTCTCTCTTCCTTTCTTCTTTCAATCCCTCCTTTACCCTTCCCTTACGGCGCGGTTCAGGTGTCCAATGATATATGAGACAGATACTGCGCCATTTCCTTTCCCCCCAAAACCAATTATTTTAATTATTCTTTGTGGTCGAGCTCAAGAAGTTGGCAGCTACATGATATTGCGGCACTTTTTTGTGGGAAGCGCTTCGTGACCGTTACATCGTAGGTCTATACAACTACGCCATCCGCTGCAGGCTACTTGAGACGGCACACGGCAGAATCTCAATTTTGAAAACGCCTACACCTTAGCATTGGGAATTGAAGCTGCGCAAAACACAGGAAAGAAGTGGAGCACGTCACCCAAACCGCAGCTAATGTCAGTGTCGAAGCGGACGTCCAATGACAGTGACAGAGCGAATCGCGCCATTGTAGAACCAAGGTAGAAATAATATTCCGCCTTCTAAGGAAAATGTGGCGTGTACTAGATGTGGCGGTGCACATGATGTACAGAAGTGTCGGTGTTTAAAAGCAAGTGTTTCACATGCTCAAAAACAGGTCGCATAGCGAAAATGGGTCAAACCAGAAGCAAACCTGGAGAAGTCATGGAGAACGCTGTTGAAGTTAAATTTCTTGGAGTTCCATCAACGCCTAACAACAGTGGCTACTGTGTGAGCGTCATGATCAACGGCAGATATGTCGAAATGCAAGTGGACACACTATCTGCAATCTCTGTCATGAGTGGAAATAAATTTCTTAAGAAATTTGTCGGGAAACGTTGGGAAAAGCCTAAGCTAAAATTGGAAGCCTACTAAAGAAGTTTCATTTCGCTTACTGGGCAAGTCGGCGTCCAGGTAACGTAATATTGAAAACAACACATTTGCCAATGAATATCACTCACAGCGTGAAATGCGTAGTCATGTAAAATTTGTAGGGCCTTGACTGGGTGTAAAAGTACGTATAAATTCCAAAAACATAGTGCCAGCCAACATAGTAAAAACCGAGGCGTCTCTGAAACAAGTGCACAGTGATGTGTCCAAGCAGGTATTTGGCGCAGTGAAAAGCTTCAAAAGAAGCTTTGCTCTTAAATAGAGCGCTCAGAAAATTTTTGCAAGGCAAGACCTGTGCCTTACGCTCTTCGAGCAAGCGTGCAAAAACATCTAAAGACGCTGGAGCAAAGCCAGATAATCTGCAACGTTCAGCACAGTGTGAGGCCTTGCGAAGATTATCGTGTGACCGTCAATCGACCGCTAAAATTAGATCACTCTCCGCTTACGTTGCTTCCAGATATTTTAGCGACTCTCTCATGAGGCACAGTTTTCTAGTCTGAGACTTGTCGAACGTTTATCTGAAACTAGAGCACGAGGAGCATGCTCAAGAAATTCTAACCGTGAACAAGTACATTGGATTGTTTCGTTTATGGCGACTTCCATAAGAAATGGCAAGTGCGCCTGTGTTGTTCCAGTCGACGATGAACGAAATCCTTGGAGGCATTGAAACAACACCTTGCTATCTGGATGACGTTTTAATCTCAGGCATAAACCGAGAGTAGTCTGCAGAAAACATTGAGCAGGCTTTAGAGCTGTTGCGAAAGCACGCTGTCCGGCCCAACGCGGATAAGTGCAAGCTCTACGAGAGCAGCATCCGGTATCTGGGGCGCGAGATAAGTAGCGAGGGACTGCAGCCAACAAAAGAAAAGATTGAAGGAGTAGTATAGGCGGCTGAACTGAAGAATGAAAATGAGTTGAGCGTTTCTCTTTGCTTGTTAAACTTTCAGCAAAGTTCTTGTCATGCTTAGCGTCAATTCACGGATTCCTTAGAAATGAAAATACTTGAAATTGGTCGCCAGAGTGTCAGGATAGTTTTGAGCGTTGAAACAATGTCCTTGGTAGCAATGCCGTGCTTGAGCTATATGATGCAGCCAAGCCTTTAAATCTAACCTATGGCGCATCGTCCTACGTCGTCGTTGAACAATGGAGAGGAGAGACCAGTGGCGTACGCGTTATGCACGATAACGACTGCTGATAGAAACTAAGCGTACGTAGAAAGAAACGCGCTGGCGATAATGTTTGGTAACTAGAAACTTCACAACTATCTTTACGCCCCTATATTCACCATCTTGACAACCAAACAACCACTTACGCGTATTTCTGATTCTAAAAAAAAAACATGCGAGTTCTGTAGCTGCAGCAAGAATGTACCCCTGGCCAGACTTGCTAGTAAGCTACAATTACAGCATAGAGTACCTGAAAGGCTCTTCTCTTGGTAATGCTGACGTGCTGTTAGGTAAGGTAAGGTGTCAGGTAGCGGTACCTCGCACCGCTAAGAAGTTAAATGCTATTCGCCTATATCAGACATGACGATAACGGCAAATGATGTCACCAACGAAATTGATAAACGCGAGCAGGTCAAAGAAGTTCGCCAGTTGACTGCATGGCTCTCCTAAATTAGTCAACAAAACGCTTGAGCCATTCTTTATTATTCGGTATGATCAGCCTTTGGACATCAACAGTCTACTGTAGAAAAATTTTGCATCATTGCAAGTTTTTTGAAAAAGTTTTTTGAAACTTTTTGATGAAGAACAGCCCGGCCTTAACAAGATGAAATGCTAGCAGGTGGGCTTGTATGGTGGCCTAATATTGACAAAAACTCAAGCAATCTGTCAAGCGATGTTACATTTATGACAGTGTGTGCGCGTCAGTACATGCAGCACCAATACAACAATAGGTATGGTGTGCAACTACTGGGAACATGTGCACATGGATTTTGCTGGAAAGAGCTTGAAGAAGTTTGTTGCCGTAGTTGATTTTCACTCAAAGTGGGTCAAGTCAGGATAAAGTCCAGCGCAACCGCGGAGAAAACAGTGGAGGTTGTCCGCCCGCTATTTCCATAATATAGATTGCTGGTCGAAGTCGTGACGAATAATGGTCCGCAGTTTTAATGAACGAGTTTCAGGGCTTCCTTCGAAGGAATGAAGTCAAGTATACGCTAACACCTTCATACAACCTGGAATCAGATGGGGCTGGTGAACACGTGGTTGAAAATGTGAAAAAGTCTCTTTTGAAATCGATGCAGACCAATGAAACGGTGAATTCTCACCGAAGAAAGGCACGAAAAATTGACAACTTTCTGCTTTTTTATAACACGGTGCCGCATTCATTTACAGCGATGATACCTAGCGAATGTTTCCTGGGAAGGAAACAGAGCACTTGTTATTTTTAAAACCAAACATATGTCGCAAACTATGAAAAGCAAAATGAAGAATATTCAAAACTGCGCTAACAAATGTAGTGGCCCGGCTCGCCAGTTTTCGAAACCGGATGCTGTCATGGAGAATTCTGTAAGGGGTGCGAGATCAACTGGTTTCGTGGTAAGGTGATCAAAGTGGTGTCTAATGCTACTTTGCTCGTGCACGCATAACAGCGCACTAGGCTTGTTCGTGCGGCTCACTTGATGCCTGTTGTTTATGGAGATGAACGTATTCCGTAATGATGATGGAAGGCAACTGCCACCGAAACCAAAGAGCGGAGATGTTTTTTTTTCAGTTTGTGGCGTTAATTTATTGCACATTATAGTGTAAATATTCAATGACTTAAAGATATTTTTCAAGAAAGCAGAAGAAAAGCAACGGCATGTGGTTGCGGCAAACCATTCATCTGATTTTGTTGAAACGACTTATGCAAAACTCGATCTGCTTTTGCAGTTATGTACTGAATGTGCCTATGCCAAAATGATTCACTAGTCAAATACAGACCAAGATATTTGTGTTCAGTGAAGGTCGACAAATGCACTCAGTTAAGGCTGTAAAGAAAATTGCAAGCAGACCTTCTTTTTAGTAAAACATATATGGACACTTTTCCAGAGATAGTCATGCTGCAGTCACCAAATCAAATAAAAGTTCTGTCCAAGTCTCATGGCAAAGCATCACGGCCAGCAGATTAGCAACAGTGCGGCGTTAATCACAGCCATCAGAGAACAGTCTCAGTGAAGACGATACATCTGCGAAAATGTCATTTATAAAATTACCAGTAAACGTGCTTCTAGAACTGATCTTTGTGGGACACCTGATGTTGCAGGAACTGCTTCCGTTATTGCTCTACCTAACACCACCATTTGTTTTCTTAAACGAAGGTACGTTTTGATCCATGTTAATACTTTGCTTTGAATATTAGACAATTATAATTTTTCTAGTAATAAATTATGTGGGGCAACGTCAAACGCTTTCATGAAATCGAGAAACACACAGAGAACAGAGACTCCTTTATCCAAAGAACTAGCTACATCAAGCGATTCAAGTGATTTCAAAATTTCCTGGTTCTGTGTCACAGATCTCCCCGGAGAACACTCGGACCGAAAGCATGGACAAGGCGACAGATGTACCCACAAGGACGTACATCTAATACACCCTACGTGACACAAACGCTAGCACACAAAACGAAAACGCTAGTGAGCAAAACTAACAAAACTAACACAAACACAAAGACTATCGATACACACGACCCGGGAACACTACTAGAGTTCTACGGCTAGCGGTCGGCGTTCGTGCTCACGGTTGGTTCGGTGCGGATGCGATGTTGCATGGGTCCAGTAGCCGGCGTCGAGATGGCGTTCGACGAGCAGAGGCTGGCGTCGCTGGCGGCGTCGCTGGCTGCGTCGTACATGGTCCCAGTCCAAACGCCCGTTTAGATGATGCCGGTGACATTGGCGTTGGGGGCACCACCAGGATGTTTGGCAACAGCGCTGGAGACACCCCTGGCCGTAGCGGGTGGTAGCGTCCTCAGTTAACTCCCTGGAAGGGGCTCAGGAACGGCAGGAAGTCCACAAATCGAAGCCGTAGAGCGCGAGCTCATCAGAACTGTAGCCGGCGTCGCTCTCTTCCAGCCGAAGCGTCCCTGACACGCCCGAGCCTCCGCTTCTCTGTTCTTCCCCCCCGTGCCTCGCTCTCCCTTGCCCTTTTATAGCCTTAGCGTTAGTCCACGTAAGCCTTGTCGTCGTCTTCTTCTTCTCTTCTCCCCCAATCATCTCTCTCCACCTCACCAAATGCTCCTTCGTCATCTTCTTTAGTCTTTGGTTAATCCATGTCGTCTTCTTCACGCCTCTTTCTCTCATAATTTTAGTTTAGCCTCCCTATTATGTGAGAAGGGCCCCCTCGCTCAAAAGTTTTTCCGTGAAAACCTGCTCCCGTCATCCTTATCTTCAAGCCTTTCAGAAACCGACTATCTTCTGTGGCGATTCTAGACACAACACACCGCAAATGTGTAGCACACACCAAAAGCACGTCACTGACACAGCACACCAAATTGCACTTACGGAACATTAACACACCACTGCCGTTGTCCGTGCGGTGTCCTTAATAAACATGTTAATGTCCACAACACACTCCCTTGTATAATCACATAACAATAAAAGCAGCAACAAATCAACAACCCCGAAAAGATACATCCCAAAGATAGGTAGAGCCGCTTGGTTGGCTCTATCTGGTTAGGGATCTAATTTGCAACATATAACCTCCGTTTTGCCCAGGACATCCGAAAACAAATCTCCTTTGAGTTGGAGTAGAGCTCTGATCGTCTGTCTTCATTCAAATTGGGCTTTATTAGTTCCTCACCCCATCCTACACTTTTTTTCCCACTGCACTTGGGCACCTCGGCAACATCATCTGTCTCCTCTAACACTACCGAGCATTCTACCTTGGAGGCGTACCGTAAGGGACCTTCATATCTTCATATTTTTTCAATATCTCCACATCGAGAACATTATTGTTGTTATTTATCAGCAATTCAAAATCCATGCCATTTTTCTTCCGAGTCCCAAGTTACGGGTCTTTCCGTTGCATCAGTAACTTATTATCGTCTGTAGGTAGCAGGTTGAGAGCCCTGTCGCCTGGATTCAGATTTCTGTGAGTGGCTTTCTTGTCATAGTATCTCTTATATCGTTCGCGCGCCCTTTCCAGGCCCTGATATGCAAGCCTGCATGTTTCCTCCAAAATTGTCCCGCAACTCAAGAACGTATGTGTATTTGTCTTGAGATCTGACGCAACCTCTTTATTGGCCCACAGCTCCTTGGGCTTTGTAAGTGGACCTCTAACAGTTCTCCCAAACAACATCTAGAAATGCGAGAAACAAAGGCTCATTAGCGGTACTTCGCGCTAAGCGAAAAAAAGAGCTGGGAGGTATCTATACCAATCAGTAGATCTCTCCTGGAAACTATTCCTGATCATATTTATGAGGGTGCCGTTGAACCGCTCTACAAACCCATTACACATGGGATATATGGCGTCGTTAGTTACTGCCTTACTGACAAAAGGCCGTTAACCTTCTTCATTAGTTCTGACGTGAAGTTCGAGCCCCCGCAACTCAAAATTTTCCCCGGGAACCCATAACGCGAAAACATTTCCACAACACGCTCCGCCACTTGGATACTGTCAATAGTCTTCAATGGAACAGCGTCAGGATGACGAGTGGTCCCGTAATCCAGATTAAGCATATTTAAGCACAGATTAAGCACTTTTGTTGTTTGACAGATGTGGATTGTGCATCCACTCCTGGGTGAATCGCCATTTATGTATTCATTTTTTAGTTTTTTTAGTGTGTCTGATACGCATGCGTCTTCTGGTGTCCTAGGTTGGCCGCTTCTCGATTAAACTTCAGTTGTTAGTCCAGCATTGTCCTGTGTTATTCTTCTTGTATCTCGTGCTTTCGCTGGTGAAGATATGTCTGAAGCACATATCTATTGTCTCTGGCAAAAACTGGAGAGATTGGCCCCACAATGCCCAACTGCCACTCTTCGAAACGGTAGATCAGTGGCTGGCATCTTGCCCAGAGGTACGGGGCCAACTCTTCACTTCGGAACTGTGCGCTGGCACACGCCACTTGAGCGAACAAAGCGCTTGACGTCCCTCTGGACACCCGGCCAAAAGAACACCTCGGTGATCTTAGACACCGTTTTTTGAGCACCCTGGTGTCCGACCATAATGGCGTCATGTCCTAAGCGTAGCACTGTATCTCGCATATCTCTCGGTAACGCCCGCTGTTTGACCCGCCTTCCTGAGCTAAATGTGCATTCCCTGGACAGAAGACCATTTACCAAATGATATTCGATTTGACGCAGGAAATTTCTTTCTTTACACCTTTTCCCCGACTTTTTCGAAGCAGGCTTTCAAGCTCAGGGCTTCTCTTTGCCTAATTGCAATTTCGCCTGGTGTTACGCTCAGACACATCGTAACAGGAGTAGCGAGCGGACGCTGCGTTGCATGGGCTGTCGCTTGAGCTCTGGTCTCCACTGCCGTCGAGAAACTGACTGCCCCATCAGCCGCCTGAGCTGTCATCGGCCTTTCCTTCTTTAGATGTTCTTCAACGTGGAGCATCCTCCACTCGGGATCAGGGTCTTCGACACTTCTTGCACCCGTAATGTTCCCCAAGATGAGATCGTAGGTGGGTCGGTCAACGCATTTTGCCACTTCCTGTCCAATCCTGGCTTCAGGAAGGTACCTTACTCTGCTATCTACAAGAGCGACGGCCGACGCTTGCCCTGTAAGATCCTTGTTCTTCACCAGGATTCTCCGAACCAAGACTGTGTTGGCTCAGCTGTCTCTAAGCACCAATATAGGACGGTCTCCTATTTGCCCATCCACCATCGGCATCGCTGCTTCCAACTTGGGTGTTCCACTCACTACCTCATTTCATTGCGGCGTTTGCTATTCTTTCAGCTGTGGAACATTAGGTGGTGTGACAAGTTCTGCCCGAGAGTCGAACACGCAGGCAGCGTTCTGCGTGGTCCTGCGTTCTGCATCGGCACTTATCCAGAGTATGACCCCTCCTCTTACAGCCTTGACACACAATCTGTGTCTTTTGGGCAACGCTACTAGTACGACAGTCAACTGCACGGTGTTCCACCTTGCCACTGAGAAAGCACCTAACTGGCGCCTTAGATGCACCGCCATATGCTCTTGGTTTTGTCGCCTCTGTCACTAGAAGCTTTTGTGTTTCTTCCCTTGCCTTACCCATATTTCTGAGGCCTCGAGCCTCGAAGAATTGGCTTGTAGTATCGGCAAAATCTTCTAGTGAACACAACTTACTACCTTTTAGAAATAGCGCCAGGTTTGGACTGCAACATGCTAAAAACTGCTCTGTCACAAGCTTATCACGCACCCCTTTAAAACTCTTTTCTGAGTTTGACATATCAAGCCACCTATCGAAATAGTTGGTCAGCCTACACGAAAACTGCTTCGCTGTTTCAGAATCCTCAGGTTTCGCGGTGCGAAATCTCTCCCGAAAGCCCTCTGCCGTGAGCCTGAATCTTTGGAGGAGTGCTTTCTTGACTTTCTCGTGGTCCGTGGAATCAGCAGCAGGCATCCCCTCAAACACATTCAGCACCTATCCAACTAAACACATGCTGAATGCCATGGCCCATTAATTGCGCTCCCGGTCTTGCCCCAAAGCTATCTGGCCGAATCATTGCAGATATATGCGTCCAGATCATCTCTTTTGTCATCTAAAGGAGCCATCAGCTTCCTTGAACAAATTCTGGCCGGTCTTGGCGATTCTCTATGCGCTAAGGAAGGCTGATCACTCTTCGTGATCTCCTCATATCCTCCCTCGACATGCGCCTGTTTCCACTAAAGAAAGTTCTCCCGTTCTATCCTTCTTTACTCCTGTTCTGCCTCGCGAGCTCTTCTAACATCTCGCTCTTCTGCCTCGCGAGCTCTTCTAACCTCTCGCTCTTTTGCTTCGCGAGCTCTTCTAACCTCTCGCTCTTCGGCCTCGCGAGCTCTTCTAACCTCTCGCTCTTGTACATCGCGAGCGTCTGCGCGTGCTTTTGCCCTTTCCTCTCTCTGCCTCATTGCCTCCTCCTCATAGAGACGCATCACCTCCTTCTTGCTCAACCCCAGTTTGGGCGCCAGTTCCAATGTTTTTGCCAAATCCATCCTTTCTGCCAACGAGAAATCGCAAAGGTCCCAGGCAAAGCAAAAATGAAAAAAGGAAATGAATCCTGGCTGAGGCTCGCCACTTATCTTTGTCACAGATTTCCCCGGAGAACACTCGGACCGAAAGAATGGACTAGGCGACAGATGTACCCACAGTGACTCCCTACAGACTCTCTTCAGACTCCCTGCTATAGGTGACATTATGACATCCTCTATCCAAGTGGAAATGAGCTTCTACTTATTGCGCTCCACTTTTTGAAGAAATCAGCAGCTTAAGTGAAGCTCTCAACAGTTTTAGAAGGTATCTCTTCTAACGTAGACTGTCCACTGGTCGCGTTATTCAGCAGGCCCAAAGTTCGCATTCGTTTTGAAAATATAATATTCTCACATTCCTTCACAGCGTGTTCAACTATACAGAGAATAGATTTTTGTAACACGTGTTGAATGCAATAAGACCCTATTACGAAGCGTAAAAAACAATCACAACAAAAAGGGCTTTGAACCAGCGTCTATAATCCCAGGATGAATGCCCCTCAAATACCATGTTTATTCGTGTAATGAACACAATATTAAGCTAAGAAAAACAGGAAAATTGAAGAGGCGCATTAAGTTTGCCTGATAAATTTTTATTATTTTACATATTAGCTTAGAGGCTTTGTTGATAACGCCACTCTATTACGTTACGAGATGTAATAAGATTTATATCTTCTTTTTCTTCTTTTTTTCTCAAATGCTACAAATGTACTACCTCTGCACTACCTTTCATGCAAATTTTTTTCTCCGCTTTGATCTGTATGCTCTGTGTACCTGTTAATTCTTCTGTTTGATTTTATAACTTCTGTTCTTTCAAATCTTTGAAGTATTGTAAATTGTCAATACTTACACTGCGTTTCGTACTTGTACATTTCGCCGAAATTGTCTTTCGTGATATTTTATTGATGTATAAAATATTCATCAAAACGGTTTTTTTTTTTGTGTGCATGCTGATCTGTTTATGTATATTGCATGAGCTGTTGTTGCCTATGTAAACAAGGGTGGTGGCAGCTTGTCAAGCTGCTGTTCAGCAGCTTTTTCTTTCATCTCCCCATGTATTGAAACAAACGTGAAAATAAACCGTATTCGTATTAGTTTATTTAGTTACGGTGCACAGTGAAATCATTGTTCTTATGTGACAATTTTTCCGATGTCATACGGAAATCAGAGATCATTAAAGGGAAGCGCTAGACTAGACTTGCCTGTCGTCTGCTCATGTACTAAACTCTCTACAGCTTTTGTTACAAAGCCCGCCGTTATGCCATGGAATAGCTTTGTACGCTTCCAGCGGTGACCGCGTCGTGGCGGTCGTGTGAATGCACACAAGCAGCGCATTTAGTTTTGTTGTGACTGCGAGGCACGCAATTTCGGCCATTCTTTCCGCCCGTTACGAGTCATATATTTTGTGTTTATTCCTCGAGAGAGTGGTAAGATCTGCGGTTCACCTAGAAGCTATTCCTGCTTCAGAGAAAGAAAAAAATCGATGTTATTTTACCTCGCGGCACCGAACAGCGCGAAAAGTTGAAGTGGGACGCACCAAGTCGCTGAAAGGGGAATTTCTCGGTCACCTGTCCGGCCGCGAAAAGCCTTTCAACACGAGTGACACCATTCGTTAACGGTCAATAAGTCGTCAAAGGTGCTGCTTTCACGTCGCAGCACGAAATACCGAAGTTTAAGCCGCACGTCGCAGCGATTTTATGTGACAGCATTCTGGTGTAATTTCGGAATCCAAAATTGAGACCACTGCTGTTACACTGGGTTAATTTAATTCTCAGGTAAACATTGCGCTAGAATATGTTAAAAAGAGAATTTTTACGGAGCGTCAGGGAATCTTGGGAGCAGAAATTGTTCCACTTCAACTAAATTGATGGAGTTTTCAGAATGCTGCAGAAAAAAAAACGCTTGAAATCAGAAATTTTAAACAAAATCAGGAAATTAACCGTAATATCATTGACCATCAATGGTCGAGTTCTCAGCCGATAACATAAATAATTAGTGCAAAACACTGTCGATTCCCGTCAGTTGACTGCAGGCAATTAGCTCTCAGAGAGGCAGTCAGCGAGAAATGTGCTTTGTTAGTGAAGAAAGTCCAAGCAATGAATTTCTCAAATAGCCCCCCCCCCCCCCCCATTTCTGGCTTTGAAGATTCACCTGTAAATCAGCCCCAGCTGCATCGAGACCGGAAATAGATGTATGATAATCAGGTGGCCCAGTCTTTACGAAGTACGAATGAAAACTGCAGAAAACAGTTTTGGCAAGCCGCGACTATAATGCGCCTCTAAAACAGAATCTCTTTATTGACGCTGAGAGTTTCTTCAGGGAGTGGATTTAACTACTAAGGCCCGCGTATTGTTTTGTTAAGACAGAGAAAGTAGAAATGTGCCAAAATGTCGCAGTGTCGCACCTGAGTGAGTGAGTAATGAGTTTATTGAGTGTCGGGTAGGGTTTAGCGCGACCGGGCTTAGGGCTCCCACGTGTGGACATAGAGATCTTGTCTTGTCGCTACCGCGAGGGCGTGCTGGACAGCCCAGACTTTGTCGACGAGGCTGGAGCTGCACAGAGCGGCAGACCACCTCGACGAGATAGTTTCGGGATTAACACCAGTTTCTTGTGCCTTACACTCCTAGAGTATGTGTTTAAGTGTTGCTACGTCTGAATTGCAGACCTTGCACGTGTTGGGGTTATATAATTCGGGGTAGATCCTGTTGTATTGCAGCGGGTTCGGGTACGGGTCTGTTTGTAATTTCCTCCAGGCGACGGCCTGAGCTTTGCTTGGGCTGTTACTAGGCGGAGGGAGGGAACGTCCGACGGGCTAGGTACAAGGCTTTAATTAAGCCATTGAAGCTCGTCAGCCTATCCATCCCCCCGTTTTGACAATGGCTCTCTCCAGCACGGTTCGTGAGACCTCGTGCGAAAGAGTTAGCGACCTCGTTGAGGTTGGTGAGGTGTGGAGAGACGTCCCCCATGTGTGCGTGGTACCAAAGTAGCTCGATCTTGTTGTCTGGCGAGTGTTTCCGGTTCTAGGTCATTCGGCAGGCTTCCACGGATATTCTCCTCTTGGCGTAATTCTTTATGGCCGTGCGCGAGTGCACCTGTAGGGGGAATTTTTTTTCTATTTCTCACAGCGAAAGTGCTCCACTGCACGCAGCGCGTCATCATGTATTCTGGACATAATGTAACGGGTAGAAATACAAATTTATAGAATGGGATTAAAAATTATGGGGGCTCTTTGCAAATATAAAGTGCGGCAAAGCGAAAGCTTTTGGCCTTGCCGACTGCGATTCTAGCTTCGCAGGTTCCCCCAAAGGCTTCTGCCTTGCTATACTTTCAATCTAGACGACGTTGTTAGCGCTTGCGGTCTGCCTGCTCTGGCCTTCTTCTTTTCTTCTCTGGCTTCTCTGGTGGTGCACGGCGCGCAGGTGGCGCCACCAGCGCGCGGGCAGTAACCACGACAACCTCAGGAGTGACGTCACCCTCTCCCTTCGCTATATCGACGTCCGCGCTATATCGACACATTCAATTGTTTTCTTTGTTTTCGCTATAATTGGCTATAATTAATTAACTAATCACTCTACAGTCATCAAACTTGGCGTGGGAGTTACATTTTGTCCCTTCTACCTGATGCTGCCATTCCGTTTCTGCTATCCTGAAGAGCTGCCGCGTTATTTGTGGAAAACAGCGCTACACTGGAAGCGAGTATGAGCCATTAAAGGTTTCGCCTTAATATATACAAAAAAGAGAGCAGAGGAGCCACTGAATAAGGGCCAGCGCCCGAATACACTTCGTCCTCTTCGTCCACCGCACATCCAAGCACCATGCTTCGTCATCATCTTTGTCCAAGTCTACGGCCCTAACAGTTTCTGCCAACAACCCCGCAGTGGTGATCAAGGAAGAGGTGATAAGACATTGCGCAAGAGGTTCTAGGTGTGAAGAGGCTCAAGAAGAAATGAATTGATGAGAGCGTGAAGTGTACAGAGCTTATCAAAATAGCGAGAGTTGAGCATTGCGGTGAACAGCTCAGTGTGGGAGTGGAGGGTGCATAACCAAGTGAACGTGCATTGAGAAGCAGGAGAAAGTGTGAGCACTAAAGAACGCACAATAAAGGAAAGTATGTTTAGAATCACAGTAATCATCCCCTGTGAATGAGGCAGATCGAAACAGGGAGGAAACTGCCGGCTTGACCACGGACAAAAGAGGGTCTTCGACGCAGCCCAGCGGTCCTTCATGGCGCCACGGCCCGGCTTCTCGCATACGTCACCGACCTTCTGCAAGAAGCATCACCGTTACTGTCCGACTTGAAGGTCGTTTCGGATGACCTCCAAGAAGTGGACGCAGCTCTCGCTGACCTGAACTAGAAGACAGCAGATCTCGTCGAGGACGACGTCTATGAAGAAGAAGTTGACATCGCTCTAGACTAGCATGAAAAGATCTGCCACGCATTCAGCTGCGTTGGCTACACTATTAACCCTCGTCTCGAATAGGGCGCTGCATTGACTGATGCCGGCGCTCCAATGGAGCAGGCGACCACTGTACTTTGGGACTCTGCTACGGATGTCGTCACCCAAGACAACCCACCCTGCGCAGCGCAAGCGCCCTAACAAAAGGGGGCTATCCTACCATAACCAGAGGTACCTGTTTTGTTAGATGAGCTCACTGGCATTCAGTGATTCTTGAAACATTTGCACGTTGCGCTTTTTAGGAATCCGTACTATCCCTGTATGATGATGACTGAGGTAACGGTGAACCTACTGGAGTGGAGTTGCCCAGCAATCCCTTGAGTGCATACATCTCACCGAGGAGAGCTACAAGATGGCATTTGGCGTGGTGACGAGCGGTTTGGCACACCAACGTCTTAATTAACGACAGTCTTGACAACTTTGCCGTCAGTCTCATCGAGATCTCTATTTAAATACATCAACACACAGACCTAACTCTAATAGCTGCCTCGAACTCAATAAAATTGCGCCTTCTGAGTGCGCAGTTTAAAAAATATAGATTTTTTTGGAAAGGTATGGCACATAACTGTCTCCCATCTCGGTGGACACCTTAACCACACCGGAAGGGAAGGAATAAACGAGGATATGAAAGAAGAGAGGAAGAAAGAGGTGCCGTAGTGGATGCCTCCCAACTAATTTCTACCACATGGGGATCTTTAACGTGCGCTGGAATTGCACAGCAAACGGGCGCCTTTTGCGCTTCACCTGTATTGAAACGCGGCCGCTGTGGCCGGGTACGTAGTTGCCCTACAACGCGTCCTATGCGCTCGTTCCTTGAAGACATCGGAGTCCTCTAACACCAGCCTCTTTTACAAACGACTGCTGATGCAGGCGCTTGGCAGTGGATTCGGGCAGTGCCCGTCAAAACTGCGAAAATGTTTCTCGAAATACAGGTGTTCAGCAGAAAGGAAAGAAAAGAAATGGGGCAGAATCTATCAAGGGCGCTACGGCGAAACGGCAACCATCGCCACAACACTGTTCAATCCTTTCTTCGCACTGCAAACCCCTGTCTGCTGTGGCCATGGCTACAGAATCATCGTCGTCGCCTGCAGAGCAATTAACCTGCCCGCTATGACATTTGCCAGGTCTAGCAGTGAAGGAGTGCCACATGAGACTCGCTGTGGAGAAGAAACGGCACATGTTGCTTGGCATGCTTACAGTTGCTGGCTTAAGTGTGCCAGGCAAAGATATCTGACCCGGAAATGGCGTAGTGCCGCTTGACTCAGATATAAGCAGTGCTCTTGACGTCCCCTTACCGCGCTCTGCCCAACAGACCGCGCGCCAGCGCTAGCACGTCATACTGTCTCACAAGAAGTATGACCATAACTTTCCAGCT
>JARKHS020033794.1:0-64530 GCA_030143305.2 Amblyomma americanum
CAGAAAGCCATATTTCGGTCTGAAATACGCTTTTCCCGAAACCAAGTAGTAAGTGGCCACGCCCCCTTTCCGGATACCCTCCCCGTTTGTTGTCAGTTTTTTCAATCAAGTCTACCAACTGATTTCAGCCAGATATAAAAAATTGTCTGGCAACTATAGTACAGCTCCTATTTTTTTAGCCAAGATAATCCTCAGACGCTGTGCACATTTCTTCCACGTTTCTGCAACTTTCATGCAGCTGTGTCCAGGTGCTTTCCCTTTTGATGAGTATTGTACTTTGAGCTGGTGTTGGTTGTTGATGATAAGTAGAGGTGCCCAGGTCAAAGAAGGCCTTCGTCAGGTGTGAATTCCACGGCAGCTGTTACACTCATCGTGAAAAAGGAAACTGATGTCCATGATGTAATGAGACACCGAACGCGCGCCAGCTCCTCGACATCGAAGCTTTCAAGATTTTTTGTGTGCTTCCAGGAAGAGGATGTGCTACAGAGTAGCAGCGAATATGCCTTAATGGACATGGGTGGCATTTGTGCCGCAATTACAGAGTTGTGTGTGTAGACAGTGCAGTGGAAGTGTTGAGCTCATCGAAATTGTGACGAAGTGGGTAGGTGTTGCAAGCGTTTACAGTTCTGGGCGCTGTTCTTTTATTTAATGATGGTAGCATCGCATGGACCAACGTTTTGAAGGCTTGTGGATTAAACCCAGGGCGCAACACCATCGAGTGGCTGAAGGAAGCTGACCACGAGCAAATGTGCTTTGCGGACCAAGCAACGCGGCAGCTCGCAAAAGAGGCCTGGCAAGCAAAGCGACAAGCTGAATAAAAATGGTTTTTCACGTCTTTTTTCACTTTAGGCTCAATTATCTCAAAACAGTGTTTTTTCATACAAAGGTACTATTATTTCCAATGCCTTTCAAGACAGACGGCTGATTTTCTTTGCAATCATATACAGAAGTGTGTGTTTTTTCATACAAAGGTACTATTATTTCCAATGCCTTTCAAGACAGACGGCTGATTTTCTTTGCAATCATATACAGAAGTGTTGGCAACTACTGAACTTGAATTAAGCAATTTGACTAAGCTGTTTTTCCGTTAAAAATTTTTAAATGCTCGAAGAACGCCCAAATTTATGCACTACAGGTAAAAATTTCATGGAAAATCACATTTTCAGCAAATTTCAATTATTCTAGTTCAGTAAAAGGTGCACAAAATTTGGAACAAAATGATATATGTATTACCAGAGTACTGTTATTGGTTGGTGAGAAACATGTATCTCAACATGGCCTAAAATGCATGGGAAGTATAGGGCTTACACTGTACCCTTAAGCATAAAACGAATGCTACGAATGTATAACGTTTATTTAATACAGATTTAATATGCATGAGTACAGGTTTGGACTCAAAATATTTTTTAAATTGGAGAAGCCCTTACATTCCACCATGCTGTCCATGATGTGTTGTACTGACTGTAGTGACATAATAAATGTAATAAGTGTATTGGTACAGTCCGCAGTGTTGCTGTGGCACGTAAACATCCGTCAAACGACAACCTCTGGTCTAGAGCTGAACCTCATATACTGTACTGTAGAACATGAATTGGCCACTTGGAATTAGAAGTGCAGTTTGGGGCTTGTGGACTCCAGTCTCTGAAAAAGATAATCAGAAAATAGGCATAGCAAAACCATTTATTAGAACCATTTATTCTTTTAGAAGGGATTCAAAGGTGGTGTGTTTTCAGGTTGTCTCAAGTGATGGAGATGCTGCGCAGCGGAAGTGGTGGGGGCGCAGTGGAGTACGGGGGTGTGCCTAGCAGTGGGCCCATGTCAATGATGCACTCTGGCATCAGCCAGGCGCGCGAGTACGACGACCCGCCTGGTCTGCATGAGAAGACAGAATTTCTGCTGCGGGAGTGGGTGTCGATGTACAATGCTCCCACTGCTGGCAAGGACTCCACTAAGGCCTTCCAGATATTTGTACAGCAGGTAAGGCTAGGCTGCCTGCTAAACTTTGAGTGAGCGGTGCTTTGCGGCACCGCTCACTCAGTGCCGCCACTTCCCTGCGCTTCGTGCTGCTGTGCTGCGAATTATCGCCCTTTTCTTTCTTTCCCTACTTTTCACTGCACATTTACTGTCTTTCTTTTCTTAGCGATCCGCGCCACCTTTCTGCGTTCACAGCCAGCTTTACTTTTTTTCTATGCATGCCGCACATTTTGCCTCGTGATCCCAAGGCTTTTTATAAGTTGGCTTCCCCTCACAGCTTCCGAGCGTGGTAGCGAAGCTATCTCAGAGCACTGTTTTATTGTCTTTGGTATCCATTTGCCTCCAAATGTTGGCCTCGCACGCGCCGTTTGTCATCATTTCTTGGAAAGTACGTCACTACGGCTCTTTACTATAGCCATTTCTTTCAAAAAAGTTTTTACTATAACCAAAAAAAAAAAGTACAGTTGTCTATAAAAGGTGAAATGGGGCTGCAGTTTCACTTTACTATATTATATCAAAGTTTACGATAGCGTGGTTCTACAGTTCAGTTGTGCCTTGTTAAAGGGGTCACTATAGCTTCCAAGCAAAACTGTCCATAAAGTAAATTGTCCGTGTTCAACAAATTGTGAAGAAAAATAGAACAATTAATTTTTAATTAAGGTCTGCTTCTTTGTTTTCTGGTGTGGAGTGGAAATTAGACCAAATCTTGGGAACTTCAAGGTCAACCTTGGTCACCATTATCTTAAACAGAAGGAAGTGCAGTTAAGTACCTAATGGTGCCTGATGGGATCTCGTGGCGCAGTGATGTCTCTTTTAGCATCGCGGAAACTGCAGAGACTTTTTTTCACAACCATTCATGCAGTGCAGCAAATGGAAAGGCACATAGATAAGACACCTTATACAACTGTAATACATCAAGCCTGCAGCGCCGTTTTGATGGAGGTGAAACGCAAAAGGAACCTGTGTGCTGTGCGATTTCGGCGCACGTCACTGAACCCCAGGTGGTGGTCTAAAGCAATCCGGACCCTTCTACTACGAGTCCCTCATAACGCATGTGCATCTTTAGGATGCTGAACTACAGAAATGACAATTTATGTTTCTTGCAAACCAAAACAAAAGTAGGGGTGTTCAAATGTTTGAAATTTTGAATACAAATATGTTTGATGTTCGGTTCATATTTGGTTCGAAATATGGTTGTGCTGACCATTGTAACATGTAACAGATTCCCCTCCCCACCCGACCTTTTGCACACTTATGTAATGCCCCAACTTAAGGGCCTTTAAGTGAACAAACAATGATGATTAGAAAATTTTCTAATATACACAGCGAAGGAAAACTGTGTTAACTTGCTAAATCTGTTTTTAACCCAGGCAGCATTCTTTTTTTAAGCACCATTTGGCTGCTTATGCCTTGTGCTCTATCCAGTACATACAAAGTTTACAATCTCATTATTCACAAAATTGACAGAGAAGAAAATTGGTGCCTCTCTTGTACACTGTGTGCATGCAGACTTGCTAGCCCAGTTATGTCAATCTGATATCATAATCAGGTGGCGCATATGGACGTGCTGACATATTGTGAAGAGCACCATCATATTCATGATCGTCATCATGCAGTTGTGGGCATTTGCCATGTTCTCAAAGAAAAGGCAAACCCACTTTTCCACCTTACTATTACATTCAAAACTCTTTGTAGTGCTCATGTAGGAAATGCAAATTATAGTAAAATATGTTGTAAGCACGCATAGAAACATAGCAGGTGAGTGGAAATTGCTGCATAGTGGCTGCAAGGATTCACAATAAGTGCCTGAGACAATTTAATATAAATGACTTATTTTCCGCAAGCTCAATATTTAACGAATTCAGGTAAAGTCGTGAACTGGAGTATTTCACAAGTACTAAATTTTGCCAAGCAAAGGTTATCAGGCCCCTTAGCTCTCCTTTTGTCAAAATTATTTGCAGGACCAATTTTTCACGAGGTCTTTGCGATTCGTGAAAAAGCAGAAATTTGGAGTACGTTCTCCCACTCAATCGCGGCTGACACGGTTCAAAGCCGCCCGGACCCCACCCCGTGATCGCGTACGCTACCGAGCGCTCGCCGACCACGGCGGGCCTTGCTCTGGGGGAACAAAGGAACGACACATTGGCTGACACAAACAGGCATTTATTGCTACAGAAACAATAACGCCAGCTAGCAACAAGGTACGCTAATGAATCAAGGTCGTCCGACTCACCAGCAAGGTTCCGAGCGAATGTTCGCCCGCGCTAGGGCAAGGGATATATCCTCCGAAGGCCGGACGGGACGAGTACGGGAGCCTGTCTCCCCGTCGCTTCCTTGCCCCGCCGACGAAGAGCGGAGCTGCGAGCGACACGTCCGGCCGCACCGACGATCCCAGCCGAAGCCCCCATGCCCCCTCTCCCGCGCGCGGGCTTTGGCAGTCTTTTGCGCAGCGATGCTGGCGCCCTCTCTTGCTGACAAGGGAATGCGCTGACAAGGGAATGCGCTCAGCCTTGAGGTGAGACTGCCGCTGCACGGTGCCTCGCGGGAAAGCAAACTCAGGGGGCTGCAGAGCAGGTCCCCACATCCCCCCACCCTTAAATAGACCCACGCACCTGAAAGTACATGCTATGGAGGAGTCTCCTGGTCTTCATGTCCTTGAGGCACGTCTTGCAGCGGAGGTCACGCCGACAGTGTCCACGCAGACTTCCGCGGTATTCCGAAATGCGGCGTGAAGGTCTCCGCTGGGGCGACTCGCATGGCCCGCGGACTACCGTGTCCGCAGGCCCGCGAATCGTAGGCCGGTGGGAAAACTGCAGGCCAGGATCCTGCAGTAGTCGCCAGGGCAGCAGCAGCCGGAGGTGACTGCTGACTGGTCTCGCCACAGCTGCCCCGGATGGATGCGGCGAACAGGATACAGGCCGCGCCGTCGCAGCAGGTGGCAGCGAGACGATGTGCACCGGACAGCAAGCCTGGGTGGCTCCACCGGATCTGCAAAATTGCCGAAACGCTCTCGGCGTGCCTTTAACGTAGGTCACGGGAGGGGAAACTGCATCTGCAAGAGCCTCGTGGCACAATGCCTAACTCGCTAGCAAAACGTGTCGGCGGCTGTGCAAACGCAAAGTTCGAGTGAACAAAGCCCTTTGTTGAGTTGAACGAGACCGCTCAGTTCGTGCGAGGTTACAAAAAAAAAATACGGGTGGGCAGCAAAGTGCACCCCCTCTCAACGACACGGTCCGGTGGTTGTGTCTTTTAACGTGGTGTAGGCAGCTCCGAAAAGCCTCAGGCCTAACTACCACTCCGACAACGACCGTGACCACAACAAAGACCCGAAACGGGTTATGTGCGCGCAGCCGCGAGGAGACGTCAGCTTTGTGGGGTGGTCCTACCCCGCTCACTGCACAAAGCAGCTTCTGAGCGGTCGGCGCCCACCGTATCGGATTGTGTCGGAGCGCCCGGTGCCGAGCTGCAATACCAGCGAGCCCGTGGCCCCAGGCCACCCGGCTCCCGGAGCCGCGACTCCCAGAGTTGAAGAGACAGTAGAGAAAATATGTACAGAAACTCGGACTACCCACGCGGCTTCCGTACTCATTCGTTTTGGGCTCGACGACTCCACGGGCGCTAGGCCCCGCGCTCCCTCGATGCGGACCGATTCTCATGAAGAAACTCCAGGGAAAAATGCGCTGAGCATGTCGAAAAGTTCAAACATGCTGCAGCGCAATACACCTCACACTCAAGAAAGCATGCCGCAGGTCCTAGCGATCAAAATTCACTCTAGGCCTAGCACTTGTCAAGTCCGGACAAAGAGCGTTCCTCGAACCGAACCGACAGTCGTCCAATGTTCCAAGAGCAGGCCCGACGTTGGGCTGCCAGATGTGGGGTTTGAATTGGGGAGATAAGTACGTTCTCCCCACTCAATCGCGGCTGACACGGTTCAAAGCCGCCCGGACCCCACCCCGTGATCGCGTACGCTACCGAGCGCACGCCAACCACGGCGGGCCTTGCTCTGAGGGAAGAAAGGAACGACACATTGGCTGACACAAACAGGCATTTATTGCTACAGAAAATAACGCCAGCTAGCAACAAGGTACGCTAATGAATCAAGGTCGTCCGACTCACCAGCAAGGTTCCGAGCGAATGTTCGCCCGCGCTAGGGCAAGGGATATATCCTCCGAAGTCCGGACGGGATGAGTACGGGAGCCTGTCTCCCCGTCGCTTCCTCGCCCCACCGGCGAAGAGCGGAGCCGCGAGCGACACGTCCGCCCGCGCCGACGATCCCAGCCGAAGCCCCCATGCCCCCTCTCCCGCGCGCGGGCTTTGGCAGTCTCCCGCGCAGCGATGCTGGCGCCCTCTCTTGCCAGTTAATGTAACTGACAAGGGAATGCGCTCAGCCTCGAGGTGAGACTGCCACTGCACGGTGCCTCGCGGGAAAGCAAACTCAGGGGGCTGCAGGGCAGGTCCCCACAGTCTTTGCAAACATGGAGTTGTTTGCAGTAATTTGAACTTTGAGACTTCATATCATTTATCTTATTAAACAGCTCGCAGTTTCTTGCAAGGTACGGCTTGCATGAGCTGGCATACAATGAGTTTATAGGCGTTATTTTATGGGCTGTCTTACCTGACAGCTGTAAGCATTGCTGTAGTATCTGTGGTGCCCTCCGTTGCCTCCAAGGCTTTCAGTGTGTGCGCCTCTGAACCCTCAAGGCTGTGCGTCTGTGCTGCAGCCATTTGCAGTCTCCCTTTGGCTTAGTACTGTTCAGAAGTGTTTGTTGGCAAGAAGGATCATTTTGGAACATTGAAGATTAAAATCTGTTCAGGGACATTCATGGATATCTGTGCTGCTAGAACACACAAATCACGATAAGAGTCTCACTTAAAAGAGCGTCAATCGAAAATTGTAGCTGCACTATGCATATATGCAAAGGTGCCGCGCGTGCTGAGAAATACTGAAAGCTGGAAATTTTAAGCACATCTATCCTCAAGAATCCCAACACTGCAAGACTTTTACCACTTTCCAAGATGTATTCTTAGTACGTGCCAAGAATGAAAGTTACTCTCTCTTTAACAGATTCCTGCCTGCGAGAAAGTATAGTAGTTTTTAATGCGAAAGCATTTCTTGTCTAATGAGTGGTGTGAACGAAAGTTGTGGAAAGAGCATGTCCACATGAACTGATTAAAAATAACGAAAAGAAAAGGGCGGCATAGGTGGGAATCGAACTCGGGGCTCCGGCGTGCGTGACGGGAACGCTTCAACTCCGCCACGACGCTTCATCGTTTGAAGTTGAATAAAGGGGACTCTAGTGAATGCACAGATGTCTCGGAAACGATTGCCACTACCCACGCAGCAGTAAGAGAAATGCTTTCGCATTACTGCACCTAAGCATACTTAGGTGCACCCCTGGAATTTTTCGGTAGTGTAGTAAATATTTTTTTTTTGTCTTTTACAGAACATGCTTGATTCTAAAGTGCTTAGTATCAAATTCTAGAGGAGGAAATTCTCTTTCCAATGATATTAGTCCCAAGCAACATGTTTTCAAAGAGAATATGAAAAACAATTTACTGACAAAATTTGTAACCAGAAAGGAAAAGATAAACTTCGCAGTTTCTTCGTACAGACATAATGTAAAGAAATTTCCGAATATTGATTTTATACACGAGGGACCTGCATAATATCTCGGCAATTCTGTGTACAGGATAACTTGATATGTAAAAAAAGGTTAGCCCTAGTGAGTATTGTGGCGCCGTGCAAAGCATTTCGTTGGTGTTGTGGAACAGATTGGCTGCATGTGCCTTGCAAGAAATTTTTTTCTGCTCTACTTTTCTTCTCGCATAAGCACAGTTTTGTTTCCGTATTTCTCCATTCTTTGGGGCTTGTTCTGAACGCCCTAAGGTGCATCTCAAGGAAGAACAAGGAGGGCAACATTGGGTTCAGAGGATGTGGACATGAAGATGTACTTTGTGTCACTGCTGCCATCATCAAAAAACATCCACATAAATCATCAATCTGCAGAAACATGCTGTTTTCGTGGAGCAATTGCCAGCACCATTGGCGGTATCATGAAAACTACACTCATCAACTGACTCTGGAGGGGATGCCGGAGGGGTTTTAACACTGCGTGGTGGAAAAACAAAACAGAAAATTTAAACAAATAGTTCCTCTCTTCCCCACTGGCTGATGCTAGCTGTCCTAAAGCACTCGTGGCTAGGTGGCGTGAACCACCACCCGATTTAAAGGGTTCAGCCTTATCCATTCATCCATCCATTCATTCACTTTGAAAGTGCAAAAATACAAATTTGGAACCATCAATAGCAGGTCAGTGGGAATAGGCGTGGGCAGGAAAGTGTTCATCCTTATTATGCTCAATACGAAGATTGTGTAATTGCATTTTTATTCCGATGTGTGTTAAGAAAGCCGTGCAAGGGTGCGACTCCAAGATGGATTTTGTTTTTATGTCTACAAACTTGAGAATGCTGAATAACTTGTTTTGTGGCCATCTGGCGTCACTCATGTAGGTGCTAATTTTAACTTTTAAACCTTTTTGCAGATGAATGTGCAAGGCATTTTGAAAACAGATGATTTGATCACACGATTCTTCCGCCTCAGCACAGAGATGTGTGTGGAGCACTGTTACCGGGCCCTCATGGAGCAGACTCCCAGCAATGCAACTATTGTTCGCTCAAAATGTTTTAACTCTCTTGATGCATACATGCGTCTAATTGCATTGCTGGTCAAGCTGAGTGGGGATGCATCGAATCCAACAACCAAGGTTAACCTGCTCAACAAGGTGAGTTGTATAGAGCGTAATGTCCGGGAAAGTGGATCATTCAGAATCACTTGCTAAACAGGCTGGTTAGCTATTGTTAATGCAAGGGCTATAGGGCCCGTTCTGCTGTTTGTAGACTTCTGTCCACACTTGCATTGTCTTTACCTTGAAAGAAATCTCTCAGAGTATCCATTCTGGAGGCAGCCAGGGCAAAAGTAGCTAGAATTTCATCATAGTAGTTGTTTTTTGGGTGCTCATTGCACTCATGCCCTGTGGAAAAGCCCTGCTGGCATGTTGTATGTCTTTTCTGAATGCTCCATCGTTCACTGTGGAGATGTTGTCCTAGAGACTGTCTGCTGCTGATTCTGCTTTTCATGTCTTGTACCCCAAGCTTTGCCTGGGAGTATGTTTCATCATAGTCTTTTCTGGATGCCTCTACCCATTGCACTTGTGCCGTGTGGAGGAGCTGCCCTGGCAGCGGCTAGTCACTGCTGCGTGCCTTCTCCAGTCTCATATTCCTAACTTGGCTAGTGTTCTAGCGCGATGTCTGTTGGTCGCTAAACATGGTGTACAATGCATAGCCATGCATGTACTTGCCAAGAAATCATATTACTCCGGAACGTATGAAGCAGAAGAAAAACTATAACTCTCTTGGACATTTGTATTGCTCTTTAGTTTGAATGTATTAACTGGGAACATATCAACAAGGTCCTACTGATAAAGAGTGCAGTCTATCAGAATCAAATAAAAACACTGCACTATCCAAGTGCAGTACTGGTTGTCTTGAATTAATGCTCATATCTCAAACTGCAAAATAGAAATTTGGTTGATTAGAGCTAAGGTTCTACCAGTGGGGGATGCTCATGTGGCTGAACTGGCATTCCCTCCGAGTGTTCGGCGCGCAGTAGCAGGAATGCAAAAATGCTAAGTTTTGCATGCTTCAACTGTTATAGCACATTCACTGCTGTCCCTGCTTGGGTGGTATTAGAGTTCACGAAATCTTTTCCCCAAAGTCAGCTCAAGTCCAGTATGCAAAAACAAGGTAGTGAAGCTTACAGGAAACATATGTCTACTCAAAAATTGCGAGCAAAGCAAAATTCAGCGCCATTCAAAGTGAGGACCATACGCACTAAAAGAAACCATTCACACAGCGTTACCTGGCTCCACTTCTTGGCTTAGATAAAAGTCAGAAAGCATGCGCAGTTTCGTTATCACCGGCTTTGAGATTGCATCTCTGATGCCCATAAGCCTAATGACAAAAGCCATTGCACGCTACCTGCTTTCTTAGTGCTGTGCAGAGTTGTACAAAGTGATCATCGTAATGTTACTTCTTCATAAGTTGTTGGTCCATAACCTTTAAGAATGCCTACTTTTCATATATATGCGGTTGAATAGGTTGAAATTGGTTCATCCCGTATAAAGATTCTGTTCCTTGTATGGCAAGCTGGAGCTCCTAGTGTCTCTAGCATCAGTTATTCACTGGTGTCAAATTAGAACTAACTGAAATCCATCTGGTGAAACATCGGTTCTGGCATCGTGGTTTTCATTCATTTTCTCGTTTGCTTTGCCTTGTGCAGGTTCTTGGGATTGTGGCTGGCGTGTTGCTTCAGGATCATGAGTCACGGGGCCTGGAGTTCCAGCAGCTTCCTTACCACCGCATATTTATGATGCTGTTCCTTGAATTGAGTGCCCCTGAGCCAGTTTTGGAAGCCATTGGCTTTCACGTGCTGATGGCGTTCTGCAACACGCTGCATGTTCTGCAGCCATGCAAGGCCCCTGCATTTGCGTACTCTTGGCTGGAGCTCATCTCTCACCGTGTATTCCTGGGCCGTGTTCTGGCCCTGACTCCACAGCAGAAAGCCTGGGGAATGTTTGCGCAGCTCCTTAATGATTTATTCAAGTTCCTGGCCCCTTTCCTGCGCAATGTGGATCTTGAGAAGCCCATTCAGCTTCTATACAAGGTGAGGCATGGAAACTAGCCTGAAAGGGCCTGCTTACAGCAAGTGACGACTCTTTTCTTTTTCAGGGTACATTGCGAGTGCTGCTGGTACTGCTGCATGACTTTCCAGAGTTCCTCTGTGACTACCACTATGGCTTCTGTGACCTCATTCCAGCTAACTGCATTCAGATGCGCAACTTGATATTGAGTGCCTTTCCCAGACACATGCGGCTGCCTGATCCTTTCACACCAAACCTGAAGGTGGAAGTTCTGCCAGAGATCACACAAGCGCCGAGAGTCCTCACAAACTTCGCTTCAGTTATCCAACCCCAGAGCTTCAAAAAGGCAAGTGCAGTGTTAAATCTTTGTTAGGCAGGCATATGTTCTCCTTGGCACTATGATATAGTGTCTTTTAAGGCGAAAGCCTTTAATGGCTCATACTTGCGGCCATGACCTTGTCCGGTCTCAAGTCATGTCACACCGATGACTAAATTAACTTGATAAGAAAAAAAAAATCTTTGTGCACTGTAGGATTCGAACTACCATCCTTCCATTCTGCAGCTGAGCGTGCTAATGACTACGCTACTTCCTGCGAATGCGTATGTAGTTGTCCAGCGTAAGGACGCTGGAGAGTGTTTGCAGAACGGCATCAAATCAGACGGATGCCTCCCAAACGCCCTCCGGTGTCTAGCATTTAAGATTCACAAACAATTGTGTACTTAATCAACATTTTAACCACACATCAGTGACACAAGCAGGAACACTGCACTAAAGGCTTTCGCCTCGCCGCGCACTTTAGGTCAACAAAGTGCCCCCTGAATTTTTTAGTGCAGCGCCTGTTTTATTGGTGTCACATGTGAAAGCAGTACACCTGCTGTATATTGGGCTTTAACTACAAATGGCTGCCTTTTTGCCAGCTATTCGCTGCCAGCAGCTGCCATAAGAGCTATTTGCATGATATTTTCACAAAAAACTGGCCAAGGAGTGTGTATTTTTAGCAAAAAGTATAGTGCTAGACCTATGCTTGGTTACTTTTTCTGTATAGTAGAGTCTTGGTCATACGAATTTCTCAGGGTCCCGAAAAAAATCCGTATCTGATGTGCGTATCATTCAAAATGAATGAAATTTGTATGCAGAATTTACGTAGATCCGTTTCCGGCTGGCGGGGTTTACTTACAGCCGCGCGCCACTGCTCACTCGCGTTGTCGGTGCTGTGCTGGTCGCACGTCACCGCGACTGGCGATCATGGCATCTGCGATGTACAGCAGCGCACTCCCACTCGCTACTCGTGGTGCGCACCGTGCGACTGGCGATCCCGGCTCAAGCGTTCATATCATCCACAGTCTGGTGGGGGGCTGTTCGTAGCATCCGAATTTCTACCCATCGCGCACAATGCATGCACTCTGGCTGGGGCGTTTCATGAATTCATATCATTTCGAAATTCGTATCAACCAGGATCGTATCATTGAGATTCTATTGTAGTACTATGAGCCAAAGTGTGGTTGTTGTCCTTGAATTATATTTGTCTTTGCCATGTAGCAAAAATGCATCTAAGGAGTACTTATTACCTGGGGCAGAAGTAAATACATGCACTGTAGCCGCAGCTGTGGTGCATTAGACTAGAGATGATTCAAGGGAAGCTGAATGATTCTTGAAATAGACCTCTCCCTGGTGTAAGCAGCGCGGTGTCAAAAGGGCGTGACCCAGGGGCTAAAATCATCCTCTTTCCCTTATGAATTGGTTCTGCATGTTGCCGTGCGTTGCCCCACCGCCTTTCTTCTCTGGCCGCCACAGTGGCCCAATGGTTATGGCACTGGGCTGCTGACCCGAAAGATGCGGGTTTGATCCTGGCCGCGGCGGTCGAATTTCAATGGAGGCGGAATTCTAGAGGCCCATGTACTGTGCGACGTCAGTGCACGTTAAAGAACCCCAGGTGGTCGAAATTTCCGGAGCCCTTCACTACGGCGTCCCTCATAGCCCGAGTTGCTTTGGGACGTTAATCCCCCATAAACCATAAGCCTCTCTTCTGATTAGGGGTGGCTAGGTACTTCTGCAGTCTTCCGATTAGAGCCGCCGTGCGATGATGATGCAGGCCGGGAGAGGTCTATTCAACAAGCTTCAAGCATTCATTGTGCCAGGCTATCTTACGGTAGCGTTTAAAATGGCGGCGTAATTGCTGATTAAAGCGGCGATAACTATCTGGTTTCGTGCTTGCAGAGAAGCCATGTGATGCCATAATCTACAGAAGCAGTCCGATTTTGGCTGCTTCTGCCCACGTCCTACCGTGCCTCATTTAATGCCACCAAGCACATAGTGCAGGTTTTAGCTTTGCAGTCATCTTGGTTTTTTTTTTTTTTTACAGCGAGCATTTCTGCAATGCAGTGTACTATGCCCATAGGTGACGTCATCATGCGGCTTGTACCCATCATGGCTTTTTCAGCAATTGCATCTTTATTTCAGGTGGTAGCATGAAAAAAGTTGGCTTGATTTTATTTGCAAATTTCACACCTTCAGCCTCATGAACTTCGTTGAATTCTATACACTGCTCAGTTGCCCTTAGTGCACAAAAGTAATTTCATATTATGCTATTTTTTGACGGAAGCAGTTTCAGACCAGTTGCATTTCACTGAGTTGCAGTATGATTCATATTTCTTCAACAATAAAAAAAAAAATCTGTAGACAGCAACTTGGTCCTTATTCAACATTTTGACGTGATCACATTATCACTAGACCACAGCAAACTGTCATCAGCTGTATTGAAGTATTTCTGATCCCCGAACAGCTAACCATAGAATAATGCAAGCAATTCTCCCTTCAGCAAGCAATTTTCATACCAAAGGTTTACTTCAACAAAATTTTTGTAAGTAAAACTGAACCTGTGAACTTATGGTGTTAAGAAATGTACGGACACCAATTTGCCTGTTTCTATTTTTAGAGGTTAACACAGTGGACTCACTTAATTAATTCAAATTCAGTTTATTCAAACTGACTTTTCTGTCTTGCCGCTCCTGTGCCAATGCGTGCTTCCCTCGCTTTCCCTCTGCATGGTATTTCCGTTCTTCCAGTGCGCTGAAACTCTGCACTCGTCCCGTGCTTCTCGCTGTTTGTGTGGTGAAGCCTCCTCACACGTGACACCCGTGTGCGAAGAAGCTCCAGCACTACACTTTTAAGACACTGAAAGAAGCTATGGAGGCTTTTACCATTGTGGAGCAGTTCAGCTTCCGACACTCTCGATAGTGTGCACCAATTAAAAAACTTAACAAAACTGTGAGAAATCCCTATTGTCGTGCAGTTCTCGTCATAAAAGGGTATAACAACTGCCCATGTTCCCACCAAATGAATTTCGCTTTCACGTGAACAGTTTCTGGCAGTTTTGGGCAGCCATTCATTGGTTCCAAATGCAGATGATTCGGGCGTTTTTTACATTCCTTTGAAATCTGAATTAGCGAGGTTTTACTGTACTGTAGCATGTTGCTTCTATTCATTTATCTTAGCCACAAAGTGTGAGCAGTAATGTTTTGCCAGGTTCATAAATGAAAGCGAATGCTGGTAGAGCACTTGGAGTGGGCATGTTGGCTGGCCTGCCTTCTTGCTAGAATATCTAGTTCACATCATTCCAAGGGTCTAAAGTCTTGACATCATTCCTTTTGCTGACTCACTTTTAGGCTCCGAAGGAATAATCTGCAGATGGAAAGAGTACACTAAAACTTCGTTAATTCGAAGTCATTGGGATCGGAAAAAATGTTCGAATTAACCTGGTTTTCTCATTCACCGATCATGGCAAAAGAATGAGACCCATGCAAAAAATTTCAATGCTGGAACGTGCTACTTTTATTGGACAAATTTTGTGGTTACTCTATACTGCCATGTGAAAGTCGACACCCCAACTCGTAGCCCCTGATGCCTTAAGGGCACAGGGTAAGCCCTATACTTCCCATGCATTTTAGGCCATGTTGAGGTACATGTTTCTCACTAACTAATAACAGTAGCCTAATAATACATATATCATTGTTTGCCAAATTTTGTGCTCTTTTTACTGAACTAGAATATTTGAAATGTGTTGAAAATTCGATTTTTAATAAAATTTTTTCCGGTAGTACACAAATCTGTCCTTTCTTTGCGCATTTCACAATTCATAACAGAATAACTGCTCAGTGAAATTGCTTAATTCTAGTTCAGTAGTTGGCAACACTTATGTAGATGATTGAAAAAAAAATCAGCCGTCTGTCTTGAAAGGCATTGGAAATAATGGTACCTTTGTAAGAAAAAACACTGTTTTGAGATAATAGAGCGTAAAGAGAAAAAAGATGTGAAAAACCATTTTTTATTCGCAGAAACGCCTCCATAGTAATTGGTTTAATAGCCCCCTGCTTCGTAGTCACTGTTGCCGTCATTTTTTCGCTTTTCGGCTTGTCATTTTGACTGTCGGGCCTCTTTTGTAAGCTGTTGTGTTGCTCGGTCCGCAAAGTACATGCGCTTATGGCCAGCTTCCCTCAGCCACTTGATGGTGTTGCTCCCTGGGTTCAATCCACACACCTTCACAACGTTGGCCCGTGCAATGCTACCATCATTAAATGAAAGAACAGCATCCAGTGTTGCCATCCGTAGGGTCCGAAGCCTAACAAACACATTCTTTGGCGCGCGTTCCCAAACAACATGGTTGAACGACTCATTTGCATTTTGAGTTCGCCCATGCAGGCACTTCTCTAGGAGCTCAGCCTTTGATAGCTCCCTATAAATGGGTTTGATAGCCTCCAAGACAGATGCAGGCAAACTCTCCTTGTGGAAAAATGGCTTGCCCTCTGACTGACTTCTGTTAAAGGCACACCACGTATCAGGTCCCTTTGGGCAAAGTCCATGGCATGGGTCATCGTCTGTGGCCGATAAGTGGAAGAAGGTTGCCCAAACGGCCTTTCGCATTTCATCCAGGTTTCCTACATTTCTTCTGATGGCCAAACCATAGTACGTCTGGAGCTTGTCTATTACTGCATCAGTCAGTCGGCCTCGGCCCGAGAGGCTCTTTCCATCAGAGAGTTTTCCTGCTTTGTTTCCTTTTTTTAGTCTTCGTAACCTTGTGCCCATCCTTTTTTGCACATGCCCTATGCACTCAACCTTGGATATTTCAACGGAATCACCATATGGCATTTGTGCCTTCACAGCCATAAAAGCCTTGCTGTCACCATCCCCAAGGTATTTGACGTATCGAACGCCGTGAAGCTCCTCACTCCTGCCAAAAATTTTCAGTGCTCCTGCGACTTCCATTCCACCGCTGGTGCCTTGGTAGTTGCTTTGGCACACCTCTCTATGAAGGGGGTCACTGTTTGTACCCTTGATGCTGCACTTTGGACAACGTTTAGACAAAACCTCCACATCCAGCACTTTCCCAGAGTCTACACTGGTCGCAGAGACTATGCCGTTATTGGAAGTATGGCCTCGCTTCTGCCAGCTTCCATCAAGAGCAACTGCGATGTCTTTATCCCCCTCATTCAGCTGCACAGCTTCGTCAGCTGCCCTTTTCATCGACTCCTGAGCAGCAGCTTCGATGTGACCTAGAAGCTCTTGATTGTATTTCGCAAACTTTGTTGGCGGCTTAGGAAGGTTTAGCATAGCACAGAGTATATTTCCTGCAGCCATTCCCTTACCAATGGACCTCAAGGCATACACTAACCTAAGGTTGGCTTCATAGAGGCCAGAAGTAGCTTTCTTCGACGTCTCAAATCGTTGTGCGGCACTACACACTTCACAGTTCAAACTGTAAACGCTTGCAACACCTACCCGTTTTGTCACAATTTCGATGAGCTCAACACTTCCACCGCACTCTCTGCGCACACAAATCTGTGTAATTGCGGCACAAATGCCGTCCATGTGCATTAAGGCATATTGGCTGCTGCTCTGTAGCACATCCTCTTCCTGGAAGCACAGAGAAAATCTTGAAAGCTTCGATGTCGAGGAGCTGGCGCGTTCGGCGTTCGGGATCTCATTCGGTCGTGGACATCCTTTTGCTTTTTCATGATGAGCGTAGCGATTGCCGTGAAATTCACGCCTGACGAAGGCCTTCTTTGCCCTGGGCATCTCAACTTATCAGCAGCAACCAACACCGGCACAATTTACAATACTGATCGAAAGGGATAGCACTCGGACGCAGCTGCATGAAGGTTGCAGAAACGTGGAAAAAACGTGCAAAGCGTCTCAGGATTGTCTTGGCTAAAAAAGAGGAGCTGTACAATAGTTGCCAGACAATTTTTTATATGTAGCTGATTTTAGACAAGTTTTGAAATCAGGTGGTGGACTTTTTGGTTGAAAAAATTGACGTTAATCTTGAAAGGGGGCGTGGCCGCTCACTACTTGGTTTCGGAAAAAGCGTTTTTCAGCCGTAAGTATGGCTTTCTGAGGAAAGTGCGATCATGGAACATGTGTAGAAAGAATTGAACTTCTAAAATTCCAAAAGAAAAAAAAAACGATTTTTTTCTAATTTTACCTTACCCTGTGCCCTTAAGAAAAGTTTGCTCCAAATGAAAGTCATGTACCCCTCCCCACCCCCCCATTCCCTTTCTCCGCTTCATCTCGCCACCGTGCTTTGTAGTTTCCCGTGGGATGGAACCGCAGCGTGTGCACAACTCAAAGCAATAAACGTCTAATGAGCAATCACAAGGACAGCAGCCTGAAGCCGGTGGAGATCATAAGCAAAAAAAAAAAAAACAGCATTCCACCCTGCCTTCTACATTCGCGTATGGCCCGACTGACTAGCAGCAAACTGAACTGTAAACTGTCCCATAGTTTCGAACTCTGCGCGCCCCGGGGATTATTGGAAGTTTGCTGCCGCGCTATCTATCGCTCGTCCGAGCTAGAGACTGCCAGTGCAAAAGAGCTGGGTGAACAGCGCGCAGTGAGAATTTTCATTAGTGGATCCAAGTTGTATACGGATTAACGACTTTTTATGACGCTTGGAGCCCTATACGTCCTACCAGGAACGAGCACTGGCACGGGACGCATACTACCTGCCGCTCGTCCAAAACTACTTGCACTGCAAATAACATGATGCTGGTAACCTACCCCTCTAATTATGGCACATCTCAAATAAACGGCACTGGCGCGGGCTGGCGTTGCACGCATTAAACCAGTCGCGGGCATGGAGTGAGAGTGGTCGCGTAGTGTGAAAAGCGCAGGCACACGTTTCGGTGGGACTACTGGGGCTGGGGTGCTTCGCATACCAAGCATCTGCATCGCTCAGCAGCGGCGCATGGCTCCCAGGGGCCGTTGCTTCACCAGTTTTTGTTGCTTCACCAGAATCGAGAATTTTTGCGTACCACACCGGATGAACTAACCGGGCTGGATCAGGCTGGTGCTTTGAATTATCAGTGATTTTGAATGAACCGAGTTCGAACTATCAAGGTTTTACTGTACTTGTCTCATACAACCATTTTAGCAACAGTTTCATTCTATGTGTTGTCTTCTCGTTAGTTCTAAGTATAGTCTTTTTGAATGCTGAATTGTTCACTGGGAGTGCCACTAATACTGCTGTCAAGCATGCAAAATAAAGTGCAGTTATGGGGAGTCCACTTCAGTCTCTCGAGTGCACTTTACGCTATGCGGTGCTGAACAGGAAAACAGAGTGCGCGTGTAGATAGACAGTGGCAGCTGGCTAAAAACAATATATATATATATATATATATATATATATATATATATATATATATATATATATATATATATATATATATATATATATATATATATATATATATATATATATATATTAATAGTGATTTGTTAACATAACCTTCAGAAATATGCCAGTTTAGAGTAGTAGAGTACATAAAAATGAGCATAACTTAATTTTTGGCTGCGACCGCATTAAATTTGGTAAAAATGTGACATGCCAAGGCAAGTTCCTAGCACGTCCAGAATCCGGACCACAAATAGCATGGCGGACTACAGTGCATTTTTGTGATGTATTGTTTTGCTGGTCGCTGTCATAAAACCATTGCACAAATAAAGGATATAAGCAACAGCTAAAGTCAACTTGTGTGCGCATTTCAAAGCGAAAGCTTTACTGGCTATATCGACAAGGTCGTTTCCGCAAAACATATCCGCAGCAGTTGTGAGGAACTTAGAAGAGGTAGCGCCAAGCGAATGCTTGTAATTGAGAGAGGATGATGTGAGGATGCTGTGCCAAAAATATGTCAATAGAGTGATTAGTTAATTGGAGCCAAAAATGTCCAAAAGGTGTGCGGAGCCAGGGCAACGTCTGGCGCCAAATTTGAAAATGAAGTGTGGCGCCAAGTTTGAGAACTCAAAATGGGCAATTGATGGAACTTGATTAAGTAAGACAATTAATTGTGGTAATTGGAAATTGGATGTATTTACATCAGTGTTTAATAGAATAAATGTGAGAAGAGACAAGTGGAGCAAAGGCGACGAGTGAAGCAAAGAGAGGAAAAGGGGGCCAAAGAGAAACGAGGCGTCAATGCTTTTGCATTCCTCCAATGCGGGTTACTTCAGTGACCTCAAACGTTTTTGTTATATATTACTTATTATGGTGAAAAAATCACTGCCGTTGAGACTACATACTCAGCAGTCAGTGTGTCCGACTTGAGGGCGCACTTTGGCGAGTGCACTCATGTTACACCGTTTAGATGTGCTAGAGTGTACTTTTAGCAAGTGACACTCTTTGTGAGTGTAATTTATTTTGTGCGCTTGACACGGGTATAAGCCTCTGTGAGAAGCTTTTTTGGGGCAAAGTAATGTGTAAAATGGCTTGCATGTGCTTGAGGACATCAAAATTGGAGTTTTCTTTTTGATTAAAATGGCACAGAATGTTATTGTATGTAAAACTCCTTGGCTTTCGTTGCAGGATTTGGATTCCTACATCAAGACACGCGGTCCTGTGACATTTCTGTCGGAACTTCGCAGCAACCTGCAGGCAACAACGGAGCCTGGCATTAATTACAATGTGCCACTGATGAATGCACTGGTGCTCTATGTGGGCACCCAGGCCATTGCTTATATTCAGAGCAAGAGCCTGACTCCCAGTATGAGCACAATTACTCATTCATCGCACATGGACATATTCCAGAACTTGGCTGTTGACCTGGACACTGAAGGTGAGAATGCTCATTTTGTACAAAAATTTTAATTTAATGTTGTATGTGTTTTAGGAATGTTGCTGATGGTAGCTGTTTGGTCTAGCAATTTCCCTTGTACATTTTAGGCTCGTACAAAAATGCTGCTCAACCTGCAGCTAGATGAATGCATTTATTCGCTCTTAGCGAAGAGTTCAAATGACTTGTCACAGGCATTCTAATTCCCTTTAGTATACAACATAATGTAAAGCACTAACCACACACCACGGGGTCCCCATGAGATGTGCCGAAGCATTGCAAGACGCTCATTCGTGCACTTTCTCAACTTTCTGAAACAGACGTCAGGTTGTGCATAATGGGTCTAGACTTCTTGAATCTTGAGTGATTTAAGTTTTTCTCCGATTATTTTGCAGAAGACTTTTAAGTTTTACAATGTGTTTCTTTGTGAACATATGACGGTGCGTAAAGACTTTCATTGGTACATCAATTGACACCTCTTTTTGGGCTAGTTGGTGCATACTTGAATTAGAGAAAACCTAGCGCCAAAACCGTGCAAACCACAAGGACGAACGACGACGAGATACAAGCGCTATACTCAACTGAATTTTTATTGAAGCCAGGATGCAGCTTATATAGGGTGAAGCTTCAAGGGGAGAGAAAGGTGACAAGGAGGAGAAGGTGAACAAAGGCAACATCGCTTCGCAGAAACGGGCAGGGAGCCAAAAATCACACGAAAAAGAAAAATTACATAACTAAATCTAAAAAGTTAAACTCTGAGGCAAAAAGAGATAAAGGAACTGATGCACCTACAGCCAAATTCCTTTATGTAGAAAGCCTCCAGGCTAATACGCGCAGTCTTTATCTATGCTCTTGCCAAGAATCTTCGTCTCATTCAAACGTGCCTCTCACCCGTCGCAGCTCATTACGTGCTAAACCAAATGTGCGCACTTATCTTTTGAGTCAGACAAATTTCGGGCATGGTCCCCCAAACGCTCGTTGATGCAGCGGCCAGTCTGACCGACATAAAACTTCCCACAAGTTACGGGAATAGCGTAGACCACTCCTACGGAACACTTGATAAACGGAGTGTCGTGCTTTATCTGGCAACCCCGCTTCCTAGAGTTTGTTTCGGGGGCACAACATTTCCAGCTTGTTGGGAACCGAAAAAATGACACTCACGCCATACCTGTTGGCCACTTTCCTCATGTTGCACACAAGACCTCGCACAACTTGAGGAAAGTGGCCAACAGGTATGGCGTGAGTGTCGTTTTTGTGTGAGGTCTTGTGCATAACTTGAGGAAAGTGGCCAACAGGTATGGCGTGAGTGTCGTTTTTTCGGCTCCTAACAAGCTGGAAAAGTTGTGTCCCCAAATCTGAAACTCTAGGAAGGAGGGTATTAGCCTGGAGGCTTTCTACATAAAGGAATTTGGCTGTAGGTGCATCAGTTCCTTTATCTCTTTTTGCCTCAGAGTTTAACTTTTTAGATTCAGCTATCATGTAATTTTTCTTTTTCTTGTGCGATTTTTGGCTGCCTGCTCGTTTCTGCGAAGCGATGTTGCCTTTGCTCACCTTATCCTCCTTGTCACCCTTCTTTCCCCTTGAAGCTTCACCCTATATAAGCTGCGTCCTGGCTTCAATAAAAATTCAGTTGTGAGTATAGCGCTTGTCTCGTCGTCGTTCGTCCTTGTGGTTTGCATGGTTTTGGCGCTAGGTTTTCTCTAATTCAAATTGGTACATCAAATAGTACTGGTTGGGCTTGGGAAGGGGGAGGTCTTGCTGCAGATCGGCAGAGGACGATGTTTTTCTTGGCCAGCTGGTAGTCCTTGGACCGCCACAGCCACCTCTGCCTGGGCTATGGCCCTGGCTTGAATGGCCAGGTGGGAGCTGGATGCTTGTGGTGTACTGTAGTGGTTCTTTGGGACCTGCCTATAACATCTGGGAAAGATTTTCTGGTTGTTGACACTTCTTACAGTGTTTCAGGTATGTTTCAGGTTATACATTGAGATGTAGTGCAGGGTGTGGAAAGGTGTTTGCAAACTTCTCCATGGTATTGAATGTACCTTGGTGAAAAATGTGTGTGCTGGCGCGTACGTCAGCCTGTCTAGTTTGTAGTGTTCTAGGATTTTTGGTGCATGGCGAGATTTTCTATATACCACAGCGGTGCCCAAGTAGTTGAGCATCTGCCTGTCATGCGGGAGATGCGAGGTTTGATCCCCAGTGCCGCCAGGTATCCACCGGTGATGCAATGGGTACAAGCTTTCCCCTGGCGTGGTGCTCTGCTTATCTGGGGTGAAATGTTTGGAAAATGGGTCTTTGATCCCACCTTGAGCAGTCTAAAACACCTTCTGCCATGGCGCTCCTTGGCCGTAGACGCCCTTGTGCCATAAAAATCCATAACCGAGATTTTCTATATCCTCTCACTAATCCGGCGGCTGTAACGATCCCACAGCTCGGCAGGCAAATCCTCGAGTCGCGTTGTGGGCAACGCTTTCCAGACAAGGGATGCATGGGCAGGGGCCCATATTTGAACCCTGCATTGGTATTTGGTTTGCTGGAGGCTGCATCTGGAGATACCCTGCCCCAAATAAATTTTGGACTGCTTTTTATTATCTTAGAGTTGGTGGTGGCAAGCGCTATTATCATTTCCTCTGCTTCCTCGATGTTTCATGTCTTCAGGAAAGCACTTTCAGGTTTCCAGCCTCATTCACCACCACGATCAACGATCGCTCGTAGCCTCTCCAGGTGGCGTCCCAAGTATGCGACTCCTTCCCTGCCAGAGAAGCTGTATTGTAGTGCTCTTTGCGCCGCTCTTTGTGATGAGTAGGATCCATGTTCTGGGGCAGCAGTTTTATGCATATTGTCTTTCTGATGTTTCTTAGCATTTACACCTTTTGGCGTCATATTAAGTCGTGGTTCATCCCAGTCGATTTTAATATTTTCCTGCTCGAAGGGGCCATTGTAAGTATTGTGGCATTGTGTGGTCCTCTATCAGTTTGTCTACTTTGTTGCGGACTCCCCTGGTGAGCGTTTCTTTGTGGAGACTGATTACCATATACGTAAGTGCATTCTTGTGGGCTCCCTGTATGAGGACTTATTTTCTCCTTTTCTATCTTCCTTAATTTAAACTGTTATTGTTATTGATGTTTGTGAGTGTAGTACAATCTCGATTATATGACTTTCAGGGGACTGCATCAAACTGTTGTATTATAGGAAATCTCTCACAGTGGACACATTTGCATAATAAGTGCACCCACTGCTCTTGCTGTCGAAATGAATTACGTATACAGTAGAATCTCGGCGGAACAATGTGCGGAATTCCGGATGTTTCGAACTCTCACCCGCGCCACTACAGATGATGTGAACGGCTGAGCCACGGCCGTACTGTGCCGCCGCTTACTGCCAGCGGCATGTTTCGCAGCGTCACCAATGTGCCGCACACCACCACTAACTATACTTGAGGACAACTTTTTTTGCCAATGCAGCAGTGGCTAGTCAGGAAAGGGAATGAGATGGGCCTTTGTCCCCATGCTCTGGGGAGTGGGCTGCTCAGCCCAGCCACCCCACACTGTCTTATCTGCCCCCCATTTCATTGCTTCATGCCCCTAGCCCAAACACCCCCCCACCTTCCCCACACAGCATGGGGGCAAAGGCTTGTCTCTCCCTTTCCTGCCTAGCCTCTGCTGCATTGCAAAAAAAGTTGTCCCCGGAGTATAGTTGCGGTGCACACTGCGCAACTGGCGATCATGGTGTCTGCAATGTATGGCCCGTGCGCCGCCGATTACCAGTGTTGGTGCCTTCCTGTTATCACTCATGGGGAATGGGGGGCTTGTTTGTTACATCTAAATTTCTGCCCATTCCACAAGATGCACTCTGGCTAGGGCATTTTACGAATTCGTGTCAAGCGGGATTGTATCATCGTCGTCGTCAGCCTGACTGCGCCCACTGCAGGGCAAAGGTCTAAATACCTAAATAATCTGCGATTCGCTGGTGACACTGTCTTGCTATGAATTGCAAAGAGTGATCAATGAGTTAGACAGACAGAGCAGAAGGGTTTGTCTAAAATTAACATGCAGCAAAGCAAAGTAATGTTCAACAGTCTAGCAAGGGAACAGCAGTTCACAAGTGGTAGCGAGGTGCTGGAAGTGAAGGAATATGTCTACTTAGGGCAGGTAATGACCGCTGATCCGGATCATGAGATTGAAATACTAACTAGAAGAATAAGAATTGGGTGGGGCACATATGGCAGGTTCTCTTAGATCATGAATGGCAGTTTACCAATATCCCTGAAGAGAAAAGTATACAACAGCTGTATCTTATCGGTACACACCTATAAGGCATAAACATGCAGGCTAACGAAAAGAGTTCAGCTCAAGTTAAGGACAATGCAACAAGCTATGGAAAGAAAAATGATGGGTGTAACATTAAGAGACTGGAAACGGGCAGAGTAGGTGAGCGAACAAATGCGGGTTAATGACATTCTAGTCTAAATCAAGAGGAAGAAATGGGCTTGGGCAGGCCATGTAATGCGAAGGCAAGATAACCACTGGGGTGTGCGAATATTGGAATTTTTTATTCAAAATCTAATCAAATATCTGTTCATAATGGAATTTTTTTTCAGAAAGATAAATATGCAAATGTTGTCCTTACTTTCTTTTTCTTCAAAATAGTGGAGGGTCTTTGCAACTGAAATTAAACAAAGCTAGATTGATGCAGTACCATACAAAAAGAATAACATCACATGTACAGAAATGTATACTGTGCATGTGGTTAACTGTGTAGATAAATGTGTGCATTGATGTATTTTTCATGTTTTTTTAGCAATTCTCGGCGCAATAAAACTGCTAGAAACTAGTTGACATTTTTGCACGCGTGATTGGAATAAGCCTTCAGGGTTTTGAAGAGGACCTTTTGCTTTTAAATAAATAAGATTGTCTTTTAACTCTCAATAGAATTCTTTTACAAAAATGATCTTAAGAATTCTTCCTAGTGAAAGGATTTTGTTGCTTTAGATAAAAACAAAATTTTGTCCCAAAGTAAACTGTAACAAATAATTTTGACAAAAATTTATGTGGATTTCACAATACATAAATCGTGTTTTTCAAAGGGGTGGGATGTTGGTGCTCTGCAGCAGCCATTATCATTGCTACACTGTAGGGCATGTGCAGCGATTTCTAATACGAGAGAGAGAATAAACTAATTCCTTGCTGAGAAGGCTCCTTAGTCCAAAAGTCCTCTCGACCTTCCCTTCCAGCCTGGCACAGTCGATCGGCTTAAGCTATTCGCTTGCTCATGTGATCAAAAGGGTGATGTCCAGGAGGTTGGGATGAGGGTGTAAATGGGTGGAACACAGATTGGGCTTTGGCATTCCCAGATGTAGTAGTGGAGTGAGGGTGTGTTGCTTCGCAGGTGGTACAGTAAGGAGGAAAGAGTGAATGAGTTGATTTTAAGCTGTCTCTGGTGAGTGCTTTGTAAGTTGTCTAGTGTGGAGTGGGGAGGAGGGTATATGATGCAACTTTACATGTAGTGGGGTGGTGTTTGATGGTGCAGTAGTCAAGGGGCTCATTTGGGGTGCGAGTCAATAAGTATGCGTTGGGGAGGCCATCCACTGGCACCCAAATACTAAGTTCATGGGCAAACACATTGAATGCACTGATTTGTTGCGTTCATGCTGGTAGTGTAAAGTAGTATGTGGGCTGAAGTTGAAAGGACAGTGCCTTTACAAAAGAATCTGTATGCTTCTCGAGAATTTCTACAGATGGTCTGTGGTCGGTGTGCAGATGTGTGCTAATGGATACAGAGATTCATTCCGCTTCTGTGGTGTTTGTGGTTCCGAGGATTGCTGCTTCTCAAGTAGTGGCGGCGTCTAGGAAGGTGGCTATGTGGGTACCTAGGATTTGCGGGTGTGGTGTTGCATCTGTATGTAGGATGTCTTATGTTGTGTAGTCTGGTGAGGTGGGACATGCATTCTTTCCTTCAACGTTTTTGGTGGTCTGGGTTCATGTTTCAGGGGAGTGGTTTCATTTGTAGGTTGTTTGTAGGTGGGATGTGAGGGTCGTCAGCTTTGCATTGGGGTATTTCAGTTTTTGTTGCTGATTGGATAAGTGCACTTCAATTATTTCCTCTACGTTGTTATGTAATCTCGGCTGTAGCAGTTTGGTGGTGTTCGCATGTTGAGGGAGTTGTAGTGCTCTTCGGTGTATTGTGTTGTTTAGTTAGCTGTTTTTTAGTGAGATGTTTTTTTTTGCACTGCCTTTCTAATTTCGTGTCTGAGTGCATGTAAAACCATTTCATTTTGATGCAGGACGGTACCTCTTCTTGAATGCGATTGCTAACCAGCTGCGGTATCCCAATAGTCACACGCACTACTTCAGCTGTACTCTGCTGTATTTATTTGCGGAAGCCAACACTGAAGCCATCCAGGAACAAATAACAAGGCAAGTTGCTGACAATGCAGGTTGTCTTAGAGGCCTTTGTTTTTTTCTGCTTTTTCATGCTTGCTCTCATGTAGCAATAAAACATGCTGTTTGCATGGTTTGTTTTTTTCAACTTGAAGTTGTCTACAAAGAGTATGGTTACTAATGAACAGAAGTGAAGTTGTGGATGTTTGTCCTTGTTAGAGGGTTAAAATTACTGCAATTACCAGATTCTAAAGCGTAACTGATTTCCAGTGTTGCAAAGATGGAAGAAGCACATTTTATATAGAACCTTAAGGTAACATTCATAACCTGCTTTTGCGTTGCTCCTTGTCGCTCTCTTGATGGTTCACTATCGTCGCTTCGAGTGTACCCCAAGGCAACAGATGCATAAAAATTTAATCGCGAGGTCAGCATTTGGAGGCAAATGGACATCAACAGCAATTACATAGCACACCTTCCACACTCTGGTGCAGCTTGGCTGACTAGCCTGGTAAGCAGCAAACCTAACTGCAAACGCTCCTGTAGTTTCAGATTCTGGCACCCTTCATGCTTTGGGGGCCACCGAAAGTAAGGTCTCTAATGCTGCCTACTGCAAGGACCTACTGCTCGTCTGGGAAAGCAACCACGATGAGCCGGCTCAATAACGTGCAGTTAAAAATTTCATTGCCAGAACCAATTTGCTTATGAATAAACTTTTTGTCTGCATGGAGCTTCCTGCATTCATGCGGGAGGGAGCAGGCACCAGCAGGAGGCGCGTACAACCAGTTGCTTGGCCCCACAATTTCGGATGGTCGTTGTAGAAAAAGAATTGACTGATACACAGCAAAATATATAATTAGTTCGGCCTATGTCTCCAAGATGCCATCCATGCCAACTTGCAGCAGAGAAAGGCTTAACCTGCATGTTGTGATGGTAATTACACAGGAGATAGCTGCTGCCGTGGCTCTATGGCTATGGTACTTGACTGGTGACCTGAAAGACGCGAGTTCGATCTCGGCCGTGGCGGTCGAACTTCAATGCAGGCGAAATTCTAGAGGCCCTTGTACTGTGTGATATTAGTGCACATTAAAGAATCCCAGGTGGTGGAAATTTCCGGAGCCCTTCACTGCGGTGTCCCTCGTAGCCAGAGTTTTGGGGCTTTAAACCCCATAAACCAAAACAGTGACGCAGGAGTACGTGGTGCTCTTTCGTTTTTTTTTCTGATTATAATGCACATGCCATTTCAAGGTTTGATTTTCACAAAACTAAATTGCTTGTTAGAATCGGGTAAATACAGTAATTGAGCCCTCTCCTACAGTGTGCTTTGTAACCACTCCTTTGGCCTTGGCCACGAAATGAAATTATACTGTATGATTCTGACATAAGGACATTGAAGAGAATCGAAAACAATTCCACCCGATTTTCGTTCTGTGTAAAAGTTGATAGTTTGATTTTTTTGTCTTCAGTGACGTTTGCTCGGCAGTAAAAGATGAAAGTATTGCTTGAAAAATTGTAGGTAAAAATGTAACATTTTTTCCTGCCACTCAATTCAAACTCGTGATATCTGATAGAAAGGACCGAGTGATTACTGACGTGCATGATGGTGTGGTCCAGCCTCAGAGGTCTGTGAACAAAAAAAGGCATTTTGTGAAAGTGTGTGGCAGGGATACCTGTAGTTTTCGTTGTTTTTTTTTGTGTGTGTGTGTGTATTCTTATACCCTATTGTGATCAGAACATGGTAATCAATATATATCTTTTAGTTTGACCTCTATGTCTGTTTAGTTGATAAATATGGAACACCATAGAGGTTTGTCAAAACCATGTTGCACCGTGGCATTGTAAATGTATCACTTCTGTAAGAATCTCTAGACCTCTTTACCGTGGCATCATGACATTGCAGGAAGTACTTTGATACAGTGGTAATTTGTGAAGGTGGCTAAGGTTGTATTTTTCTTGCATAATTCATGTTGCTGGTTTTTTATGGATGTGCGGTTTAGGGAAACGGTGCGTCATCACATATCCCCTTCGGGTGCTGCGTCCACATATGTGGACGCCACCTAAACCTCCTGATATTTTCCCACGCAAGGCAAATTCCACCTTTGAATTCCGCGCTCTTACCGTTTTGACCATCCCTGTCAAGTTATGGCGCCATGCCATCACTTGCACCTACAGGGAAATGGGTTTCTAAAAAAAAAAAAATGCGCATCACGTCGCTTTTTGGCGGGACGAGTAAATAGCTTTACTTTTTGCATTCTATCTTTACAAATGATACGAATAATGCAATTCAGGGCTCAAAATGTGAAATGGCACATCAATTTTAATTGTCATAGATGAAGAAAAAGTGCTGCGGTGGATGTTCAGAGTGGCGCGTCCACAAATGTGGACAGGTCACCTTAATGCCGAAGATATCAAAGTGGCGTTTTCTCCCCACAGTGCGCCGTTTTTTTGTGCATGTATGGTACGAAATGGGCTTACTGCTTACGGGCATTGAAAACTGTCCTTATAGACCTCCTTGCATGTTTGCAAACAAATGAGGTGGCGCTGCAGTCGCTAGCGGGCTCGCGGTAGGCAAAAGGCCAGGGAGTGGCGTCTTAAAGAGGTGTTGAGCACGGGTTTTGAAGGCTTGTAGGCACGTTTTCAGTTTCTGCGAATCACAGCAATGGTTGATGCTTTCAACTTAGTAATTCTCGAAGTACACGAGCTCGCGTTGGCCACCTGCGGCGTATTCAGAGAAATAGTTCGTCACTGTGTATTGTAAATATAGTTAGTAGTAAACAGAACGCATTTCTACGCTAAGCATTAAATAAAATAACTTCTTGACACTCGGCACTTGCCAGAATGATTTTACTTCGGGACAGTCGTAAGGGGAAGTGCTGGCGTTGTTTCGGCGGAGCAGACGTGCACTCACAGTCTGTTGACACACGTGTCGCGCAGTGCTAATAGTGGGGACAGCGTCGTGTCCCCGATCTCCTCTGTCTAGCTTAAGCACTGTTTTTAGCCGCAAGATCACGCACCAGCTAGGCAGACTTTTCCCCTTGTTAAACTGGTCGATTTGCTGAAATTTTTTTATTTTTGGATTTTTTCTTTTCTAGCCCTGGGCTCTTCTGTTTCGTGACGAAAAATTATAGCAAAATATTCTGTAGAAAGATCTAAATTACGTTCTTTAGATGTGCGGTCGTCGAAAATTGTGAGGTAATTTCTTTGAGGTTTTCTTTGGTTGCAGTGCCGCATTTCTTTGACCAAAGCGAAATCAAAGAGGCCATAAACGAGGGAATAAATTTTACGGATCGTTTTCTGACCTTTCACATCTTCTGCGATTAGCATCACTCGCCCCGTGCACACCGGCTCAAGGTGATAAATATGTGTGGAGCTACATATGTGCTTTTTTTCTTTGCGCAGTTATACGTGTACTATGCTGGTGTCCAGGTGAATGAACGCAGTAACTTGCGTGCTATTAAGTGCATTGAGGGGCAGTGCTGACCGATTCCCAGAGTTCGCGCTTTACTACCGTGGTCCAATGCCTTTTAGCCAGTTTCCTAATGCGGCATTTATGTGCGAGAAACCTATCGAGGCTAATTTAAATTTCTTTTTATGCTACTACGTGGATCCAGCAGTGACGCAGCTGGTCAATACATGCTGCTTCTGCAGTGCGCAGGCATGATGCAGCCGCCGGTAGCTGCAGCAGCTGCGGTAGGCACTGGCAGGCGGAACCTGTTTTACCTACCATGCGAAAGTCGCTGCTGACATCGGTGCCACCGCATCTTCATGACGTCGCGGGGTGAAGGAGGTCTATACAAAGAGAACATTGGATGACTCCAGTGCTGAAGCATTTTTATGAAAATAGCAATGGAGAAGCACCTCCAAAGAAGTGCGGCCGACCGAGCAACGAAGACCCGCAGATGGTCGCAAAGAACCGCCACTTAGCTGAGCCGCTTCTGACAAACACAACGTGCTATGACCAGTGCTTAAAGTCAGGGAGGTCTAGGAGGGTCTTAGGCGCCCTGCGAGTATTCAAAATGAGGTCCAAGACCACCTGTGCTAGATTGTAGAACGCATGAATCTGAAGGAAGCAACCATTTTCAGTGACGGTCAAAACATTTTTTCTCTATCGTTTTGAAAATTTTGCTTCGGTTTTTAGCAAGAATCATTACATTTTGCATGGAACCCGAGACAGAGAAAAATACAAAGTGGCAGCACTACACAAAGAGGGGATGAAAAAGCGGAACCCGTGCCCTTACACTATGGTCAGTTCAGAGCTGGCCGCTCAGCTCCAAGGCTGGAAAACAACAATCAGCACATTGGTAGTGTGAGGGGACAGTTTGTTTCAGGTCTCTGACATAAATTGAGCAAACAATGGCCTTTAAAAAGGATTTCTCATTTTTGCAAAAAGCATGTGTAAAACAGGCCACAAGATGCTATCTCTCTCCCCCTTTCTACCTGTGCTCAGATCACTCGTGGCCCCTTCGATGCAGCCGGACTTGAAGCATTACTTATGATAGAAGCAACCATTGGCCCCAACTTCTGAACTTGTTAATTACACAACGGTGCCGGCATGAAGGCTGCACATCTAAAGCCGCATTCGGTGCTCAAAATACTGAATTCTTCTCTGCCTGTTTTCACAGAACGGCTGCCTTTATCTGTTCTATAAGTCATGAACTACAGAATAATTCCGTGAAGCGTATATTCTCTCAGCTAAACATTTATTCGTGTCTAACGATCAATTTGAAAAGGCAAGCAAATGCAGCAGTTTTTGCGTTCATGTATCAGGTTTAAGGCGCCATGTCCACAAATGTGGACTCGAATAATATATGATTAAATATGAATATTTTTGCATAATTTTCTGCACATCACTTCTGCTTAGTCTACTGATCATCTTTTATGCAAAAGAATTTTCATTTCAGCAGATTTAATTGGCACCTGAAGGAGATGTACAGTATGGTCCAGCTAACATTGAAACTTGTGGATGTGCACTCTTTTTTTTTAGAGGTAGAGAAAATTTTTAGGAAATGTAAGAGAGACAAGGACTAGTATTAATGATACAATATTTATTTTAAAGGTCCTTCAGAAATGGGCAGAAATGCAAGTTGCACTACTCATAACCTGGCAGAGTTTTCATGGGTATACTCGGTGCACGAGGTACTTGAGAATACTGTTCTCTATTGCCATAGACACCAGGAATGTCGCCACACCTATCTAGGTGTGCAACTTCTTGTATATTGACACCTTATCATTCATTCTGCACAATCTGTTCCACGATAGAAGCGTACAGGTTCACGCAGCAAATGAAACGCCATGCAGTCTTTTTCACCCTGGCCATACACTAGAGAGACTTGGAAAGTGCCACCTTTCTGAACGTAGCAAAATCTTTCGTTTACAAAGTGTAGAAAGAACAGATGTGCTCCGACAGAGCGCATGATTTTCTCCAGCGGCTGATGACCCAGGAAATCAATGAGGGCCGTTGCAAAAGAGCTCCAAGTCAGTGTCGGCGTCAGGCTCACTGTGCATCAGGACTTGAGGTACCATTCCTACATCATGAGGCAATACATGTCCCATAAAACTCTGGAGAATCATCTGCTCCGGTCCAGGCGCTTGCTAAGCAAGCTGAAAAGTATGAGGAGTGTGGAATGCTCAGTTTTTGATTTTATCAGATGAAAAGAACTTTTACCAAGACCAAGAACACCCCCATAATGAACGGTGGCTTTTCGCAAGTGCTGATTGAAGTGCCTACAGTGATGCGTGCAAAAAATTTCCGTTATCTGTGATGGTGTTAGCTGTCATCAGCCACAAGGGTGACATCATGCCACCATACGTTTTTGTGGAAGTACTCCTCATAAATGCTAATATGTATGTAGGGGTGCCTGACATCATTGTAAAACCCTGGATAAAGACTGTTTCAAAAGGAAGACTTCGCCCTTCAGGCCAACAGCTTTCATGACCATGTCACTCCTAACTTGTGGCTTCCTGTTTCTCCAGACTTAAATTTGCTGGACTACTATGTCTGGATCGTTAAGAGGGAGGCCAACAAACAGCCACATAACATTAAAAGACGCGCTGAAGGCCACCATTGCAGACTCAATGGCCAACATTTTTAGGACCACCTGATTCGAGCGTGCAGTCAGTTCCGAACCTGAATTGAATCGGTTATTGCTGCGGACAGCAGGTTCATTGAGCAGTTGTGCAAATAAACGGTAACAGAAGCAGTTCCCAAAGTTTGATGGAAATATGTTTATTTTTGCTGGACATATGGTTCTGTGTCTGAAGTCAACATAGTGTTCTCAAATACCTCGTGCACCCGGTAGTTCGAAAAGACAAGGACAAACGAAGAAGTGGACAGGACTGGAGCTGTACGTCGAGCATGTCCCCAAGACGGCTCCACAGGGCCGAACAACACCCGCACTTCAAATGGCACAATTTTCCTTTTGAGATGGAAGGAGAGGATCCTGGCCTTGCAAGTAGAAATCTCGATAAGGTTCACGCAGGTTATGGTAGCATCTTGCTTGCTCAAGGTAGATAGGAAAGAGCCCAGTGTAGAAAAAAACTGATGAACTAAAGTGGCTGTTTGGACTTGTTGGTCAGTGATCATGGTTAAAGAATGCAGCGCAAAAAGACAAGGACAAACAAGGAAGTGGACAGGACTGGCGCTGTCCTGTCAACTTCTTCGTTTGTACTTGTCTTTTCGCGCTGAATTTTTTATCCATGTAAAATATATAGCCTGATGGTTGAAACTATGCAGTAACCAGCAAGAGGTGGTTGTGTTCAGCATTTAATGTTTTTTTTTGGTTAATGTGTATTCTCTTGCTCTCCTTTTATTTAGGGTCTTGCTAGAGCGTCTCATTGTAAATCGTCCACACCCGTGGGGTCTCCTAGTAACCTTCATTGACCTCATCAAGAACCCAACTTTCAAGTTCTGGACCCATGAATTCGTGCGCTGTGCACCTGAGATTGAGAAGTAAGCGGAACATTTTATATCTTCATGTTGCATGTGCCTAAAAAAAAAATTAATTCCACTGCTATACAAAGAAGCATCTGAAGAACATGGCTCTCTGATATTGTTGCACTGGAGTGGTCTGGGGTATTGAAAATTTTGGAGCTTTCTATGCCGGTGCACTTTGACCCAAGAACGATCTTCTGTTTCTTTTCAGCCCCACTCTAAAGTGCAACTTTATTGCTTTGCGGTATTTTCATTTTTCTGCCCAACTGCTCCAGCTGCTTGTAGCAAGCAAAAAGATACTTGGTGCAGTTTTAGCAAAGTGAAAATAGGCTAGCGAAGTTGCTATACCGGCTATACCGCTAACGATGGCTACTATACCGGCACATATATAATGGATCAAAAGCATAAGTGTCAATTAGAAGCTACGCGCCCACTGTTGCTATGTGATAGTGTGGTCACGTGGTTACTGTTTTGGTCATTTGACCTTCATTGCAGACTGCCAAGTCTTTGACAAACGTAAGTAGTACGAGCTAATGCTCTTAAAATCGGGCAGTCCGAAAAATCAAATTTGACTGAAAAAAAACATCCCTTCAACTTATTCCCAATATGTCTGAGGATGTGATCAGTAGTTATGTGCACTTTTGAAGCTCCTCGCGACTAAATCTTGGTGCCCGTCGTCTGTATATGCGACGCGCGGTGACCGCTTTCTTGAGCTCAATGTACGGTGGCCTTCGGCACATCGCCGACAAACGAATGGGCTGGGACAAAGTTTAGACGCGAAAGCGAACCGGCTGCTGTGGGAACTGCGCTGCTCCCACAGTCCAAAACGACAAGAAGGCAAAGATAGGGGAACGATAAGAACTAACGAAAGGCTGAAGCAAGCGCTCCATCAGCGTTCATTTCCGTAATTAGGCCTAGCGACTGGAGCCAAAATCTCCGTCGTAACCAATGATGTGCACTCTGCAGTGGCTTGTGTATATTAATATGCATCTTGCCTGTCATCAAAATAAAATGTCAGTAGAGGTATTTCGAGGCCTGAATTGGGAACAGTTGGGAATAAGAATAAATGGAGAATACCTAAATAATCTGAGATTTGCTGATGACATTGCCTTGCTGAGTCACTCAGGAGGTGAACTGCAAATCATGATCAACGAGTTAGACAGGCAGAGCAGATCGATGGGTCTAAAAATTAACATGCAGAAAACCAAGGTAATGTTCAACAGCCTAGCAAGGGAACAACAGTTCACAATTGGCAGCGAGAGCCTAGAAATTGTGCCGGAATACGTCTACTTAGGGCAGGTAGTGACAGCTGATCCGGATCATGAGAGGGAGATAACTAGAAGGATAAGAATGGGGTGGAGCGCATATGGCAAATTCTCGCAGATCATGAGTGGCAGTTTACCAATTTCCCTCAAGAGGAAAGTGTACAACAGCATAATCTTACCGGTACTCACCTATGGGGCAGAAACGTGGAGGCTAACGAAAAGAGTTCAGCTTAAGTTAAGGACAACGCAGCGAGCCATGGAAAGAAAAATGATAGGTGTAACGTTAAGAGATCGGAAGCGGGCAGAGTGGGTGAGGGAACAAACACGGGTTAATGACATCCTAGTCGAAATCAAGAGAAAGAAATGGGCTTGGGCAGGGCATGTAATGCGAAGGCAAGATAACCGCTGGTCTTTAAGGGTAACGGAGTGGGTTCCAAGAGAAAGTAAGCGTAGCAGGGGGCGGCAGAAGGTTAGATGGGCGGATGAGATTAAGAAGTTTGCAGGCAAAGGGTGGATGCAGCTGGCAAAGGATAGGGTTAATTGGAGAGACATGGGAGAGGCCTTTGCCCTGCAGTGGGTGTAGTAGGGCTGATGATGATGATGAGAAAAGTCGGGATTGCAGTGCATTTTGCATGGGTAAGCTAACCTCGCTTTGAAATGCACCACCATTTTCTTCCATGCTCATCATCTCCGTGAAGCCGTGCGCGTGGTAAGAAGGTTGCACTGTACACATAATATGGTGGCTTAAGCATTGGTGGCAAGTGCGAATGAGGTCCTAAAAATCGAGCAGTCAGCTGCGGTGCGTCCGAAATTTCAGGCGCTCTTAGACATTGGCTCTATGGGCCATGTTGCAGTGCCGCAAGAAAGTCCTAATAATGACCGTTCACAATTTTCGTCAGTTACAATCTATAAAGTGCGTATCTTCAGCCACAGAAGACGAGAAAAACGCCTACAACAAAATGATTGGGCTTAAAGCCAGCCCGTGGCCTGCGCGCTGTGGCTTCATTCTTGCACCTTCATGGACGCTGTGTTTCTGATAGCATTCCACAACCAATGCTTTGCATTCAGGCATCGCGAGTGAGCATGGCAGAGTCCCACTTGTGTTGCAGTTCAGGTTGCTCTTCTTATGTCCATTTCGCGAGCAGTCTTGTTGCGCCTTGCCCCTCCAATAATCGACTGCTGCCAGCACAGCCCTTTTCCAGTAAGGAGGTACCTGCATGGCCACCTTACAGTGCTTCATGACTCAGTAAACAATTCGTCATGTGAGCATTTGGCTTCGAGCTGCGGTATAAACTTTTTTTTTTTCACTGAACGCGATTGACAAAATGAAGTCTGTTACTATTAGTAGTGCTACCAGAGTCCATCAATACCTTTCTAGTAGTAATGAAGCTTCTGAGGAAGTTTGATGCAGGGACAGAAGCTGCTGGTAGGTGCACAGCGGCAAGTCAGGAGGCAACAAAGCGGCATCAGCACTGCAGGACCCTGGCACTAGCTACTGCTATAAAATGGCCTTATATTCATTTATGGCTATTTCTTAGGCATTTGTCGCGTGAATGTAGGTAAGCTATGTCTGCAGATTGAATATTTCACGTGGAAAAGGCAGGAGCCTACTGTACACTCAAGCAAATGCTCTGCTGCTTTGCATAACTCACTGCAGCTCCGAAGTGCCGTTGTCATTACTTGGCATGTGTTTCTTCTTTAAGCAGTGTGTCCAAGGAATAAGTTCGGCAGAACCTGTCTAAACCGCTGCAAAACTGTTCAAAAGGCGAGCATTGACAGCAGATATGAGGCAATCGAATTTATATACAGTTGCAAATAATTATGCCTGAAGTGCATAGGTATTTGAAATATACTAACAAGCATGCATGTGGCAAATGACAATGAATCATTTATTGTCACCCTGGCAGCTATTACAAAACGTTCTCAAGTTATTAAAAAAAAAATTCCACACTCATTGATCTTCCAGCAAGGCTTGGAAGTGACAGCTATAGGTATGCTATTTTCCCATTTTTGCATTGTCACAGTCGTTTTTGAGAACACTGCACTTGAAAGAGGCGAAATCGCTGTTTATGCAGCACGGCTACATTATCCATTTATGCAATGCCAAGGCATGGCATTCTCACTTCTTGGTTTGTACGCACCTGTACATTGCTGTACACCTTTGCAACAATAAAAAGTAGGAGTGTGTGAATATTGAAATTTTTGAATAGGAATTTTTGAAGGAAAAATGGCTTTGAATATCTGTTCAATAAGAAGGAATATTTAAGGGGGCAAGGTGCTCTTACCAAAAAAGTATTAATAAATTTGAGTCCCATTTATGAAACCATCAGGGAATATGTATGTGTGCCGATTCCAAATATGTCGTTTAATTTTATGTGCAACTTTTCCTTGTGAAGAAAAGATACCACACTAAAGTGGTATTAAAGAAAATGGGTGTTTCGTCAACATACTTTGCAACTTCTATACAGAAAAAATTTGCTCTACTGCCAGTACAAAATTTCGCTCATTTTAAATTGTTACACAGTAAGTAAACTTTCCCGCATTTAAAAAAAAATGCATAGCTGACCAAGATGACTGCCTACAACCCTACACCACTCAAATATTGTGCAGTATGCTGTCATTTTTCAAACCGGGGCATTCTCAGTGTAGGGCTCCTGCTACAAAACATGAGAAAGCTGAAAGCTGCCTCAAATTGATTTTGCCTTCTACATAGCCTGCTTTAAAATGCTCTTGGCCATTTCCGCTACTGGCAAAACCTTGGTCGAGTAGTGGAGTACACAGATGAAAATCTTTAAGGCAGCATCAGACTCTAGTCTTGCATCACTCTGGTGGTCATTTGCTGTATAATGAGTAAACGAAACCAGTTTCATGCACCTTATATGTGCGTGAAATCCATTACTAGTTATACTTGCTGAGAAATTTATATTGTTTGGCAGCCACCAGATTGGATTTGAAGGGTTTGCGGTGCTCCCTTATGCATGATTTTTCTCTGCTGACATTCGTAAGGACCAAGCACATTGTCACGTCTAACTTATCTGTGCATATTTGTTCACCAGCAGTAATATTGCCTGTTATTTATTTTTTTTGCAGGCTCTTCGAATCAGTGGCACGCTCTTGCATGCAGCAGAAGCCACCCACGGAGCCTTCTGGTTAGCAACAAGCTGAAGGTTCCCATCTTGTATAGGCTTTTTCTTTCTACACTAATCATTTTGGAAAGCATCTTGTATGCTACTCATTTTTTTATAGGCTTTACAAGGGGGAGATTGTACATAAGGGAAAGAAACATACTTGACCTGTCTTTTGTCGAAAATAAATGGTGTGTGGTACTGCAAAGGCATGTTTGTTTCTTGAAACTACTTGGATACTATGACTGGTCCCAAACATATGTTAGCTGCACTGTCTCATACAGTCTTAAAAAAGCTCTCAGATGTGCATGGTTAATAAAAAATATAGGTCACAGAATCACGTGGCATATAGGAATTTTGATACCAAAGTAGTTTTTAAATAACAGGTGTTACTTTCAGAGGCGTCTGTTCATATTGCAATTTGTTTTTGTACTACAGAGCAAAATGTGAGAGGTAGTAATTTGTTTGAAACATGTCTCTGGTCTGTAAACAAGAGCATGCTTTAATAATGCACAATACATGGGTGCTCAGTAAAATAAGTGGAACACCTCTCTGAACATGTTTCAGTACCCATGACGGGTGAAACTAGCAAAAAGCACGCTAGCGCTAGGCAAGGTGTGGACAGGACGCACAATACAAATGTTTTCTTTGCATTCTCGTGGTATTCACTAGTTGAACACAGTGCACCATTCAGTATTCTGGTATGATGCCATGGCACCCACAAACAGAAAAAAAAGTAATTAAAAGTAGGAACAGCAACACGATGTAAACCAAACATGCAAATAGACTGAAACAGAAGCAACATTAGACTGCACAAGTTTGAATAAAAATCTGTTTATTCATGTATTCATGTACAGTATGGGCAAACAAATTGTTGACTCAGATTAGCTCGAACATGGCATCTTATGTCCATGGTTCAGTGCACAAATTTCTGAAAATTCCCTGCCTGCTGCTTCCTGGCAGGAAAAAGTTTTCAGGAAATCACTATGTTGAAAGGAAACATTTAATTCGAAAACTGAAACAGAAAGTGCTCATTATTTGGAGATTTTACATATCCATTCAAGCACCCATCTTTATTAAATCCGGTGATCACTGCTTGTCTGTTGCGCGGAGCTGCACATACTGGCAAACACTGCCTCGTAAAGGTGTTGTGCAACACTTCTACAGGTAATTTTAAAAGTTACTGCTGCCTTTGCTAACGCAGTTCTGATAATCCACTGTGACTAATGCATGAAAGGAGACAAATGCAAGAGGAGGCAGACAAATGGTGCTCGCATTACTAGCAGAAGGCAAAAAGCTGCTGCTCTAATTTTTTTGCGCTCTGCTGACACATTAGTCCAGCTGTGCACAAAAAATGAGCTGCAGAAAATGCCTTTGGCATATGGTGAAGTTCATGCCATATTTCCTTATTTTCATTCAGGGGTTCAAATCTTTTTAACCTTGAGGAACTTAAAATAACAGCTTTCAAGATGTACTGAGAAATCTGTGCATCTTGGCTTCCATCTCTTGCCAGACATGCAAGCAAAAAGTGTATGCAGACTCGCAGCACCTCAGAAAATGCCCAATTTCAATTAATAATGACTGGCTGTACAGTGAAACAGTATGCTTAGTCTCAAAATAAGTGCCTGAGAGGAAAGGCAGAAGTTGAAGCACACATGGATTTAGGTGCTTGGGAAACCCAAAAAACACCTCAAGGAACCCAGTTTGCGAACACTGCGTATTTTGTGAATTATCTGACATGCAGCCATCCTTGCATGGCCAAGACTGATGAAACCTTTGGCTGAGAGCATAGGGGCACCCTGTGCACAGGTGGCTATCTCCCAGCTTTATGATAAGATAGTGGTATTGTTTGGACATGTCAACTGGTTCACTAAGGAAGTGATGGAGGCCTATCGCATTGTGAACTCACCAGACACAAGTATCTATTAGTTCATTGGCTGCAATTATTGGGCAGGAAATTAGTTTCTGTTACATCGTGTTCTTAGCACTATCATCTCGTTCTCTGGCTCCACTGTTTGGTCTCCCTATTACCATGGGCTTGTAACAAGCTTTCAGTTGAGAGCACTGCAAGCATTTTTGTCTGTCGTCACAATGAACCAGCATTGCGCCAACGTCCCACATGGTGCGTGAAAGGAAAAATAATTTCTTAAAATTCATTTTAAAATTTAAAACTGGTAAGCTTCAGAAATAGGCCCACAAGCCTTGTGACACACACCTTGACTCTAGGCATTAGTTGCCAGTTGTAGGCTGAGTGAGGAACATGGTTGCAGGTTAGACTTGGAAGAAACTTGTCATAGTTTTTTATCACTATAGTATCTTTACTTATAAAATAGCGCTATAAGAATTAACAGAAACTTCCTCTACAGTAAAGCATCACAAGATCAAAACGACTTAGAACATGAGGAATACTTATTGAACTGCTTGCCTTGGGTGGTTTTTCCATGAGGAACTTGTACACTGACTTGCAAGTTTTTAAGCCTTGCATTCAGACTACAGACCAAAAAATCTGTATTCTTGAAAAAAAAAAAAGGAAGGCCTGCACTTAAGCAACAAATAAACCTATGTAGTGCCAACAGCATGTCTCCTGTTGTGCATATACTGAACACATAAGCTGCACCATTATTTGAGTATTCAACATTCTTCTTTCCACAAAATACATTACCTTTTCCATTCATAATTAATGAAACGCTATTCACCCATGTTCACGAAATGTACAAAAAGGTATCGCAAATACTACACAATTACTTTGGAGTAAGTAGCATGCTGCAGTGTAAAATAAAGCATACAACATGCATGCATGAAACAGTAACTTTGACCACCTGATTACAAGAACTATTGGATGAAAGCTGGAATATAGCCAGGGCAAGTGTAGCAAGGTTATGCAGTTATCACAGTCATGCTGGGCAACAAACACTGTCTGTAATCAGCACAATGTCTATGCCGTAACGCTCTACCAATTCTGTTAAAAACAGCTTGTCACCATGGGGGTCAAGGCCCACTCTGTGCATGTGCTCATCGGTCCACAACTTCTCGGTGCTTCTGGACACTACAAGCAGTTCTTTGAACAGCTGCGTGTTTTGGGCCATGAAAAACCTGCAGACAGAAGCAAGTTAAGTAAAACAACAGTGCCGGGATATTAATAAGCAGGCTATGTAGTTGACTGTTTTCTTTTTTTGCTCAAAACGCATGCACTATCTCGCAGATCTTGATTTACCAATCAACATTCAGTGCAATTCAAAGAAAATATGGCAATTCTCTTTGAACTGTGTTCGAGGAATTATGAATTTAAGATTCTAAACATTTTCATGTTCAGAAGTTGAGAACACAAAAATTCACTGAAAAATGTGACCAAAGTAAGCTCCCCTGTCCTGTAGACAGTGTGGAAACTGTGTTCCGGCTTTGAACAAAATTTCAGTCACAGAAAAGGGGAAAGAACAGGGAAGAGAGGGAGCTACTAGAAGCCGATCATATAGAGATGCAAAGTAGTAACACGTGCATCAGTGCACAATCACTGTTGCTCACAAATTAAGAGTTAAGGTTATTAAACAAACAACAGTGCACTAGTGTAGGTTTGAAACAACAAAAAGTTGTCATTTGTTGTATGTGCCAAATAAGTCTGAACGTGTTTGCAGTGCAGCGGTGACTCGCTACGTCTGTTTTGCGCGTTTGATACTTGTGCAATCGTTTGGTATCCTAGGTTGCCCATTTGCTAATTAAACTTCATTTGTTAGTCCAGCACTGTCCCGTGTACTTCTTCTAGTGACCCTGTCTGTCTGTTTGCTGGTCCCAAGATGTTCAACATTTCAGAGGTTCCAGATTTTGTCTAACTGCAAGGTTGCCATACATCCCACAGAAAATGTCTTTACTATTCAAAAATATCTTTCTAAGTATGGGTCATCATCGCAGTTGTCAATTACAAGACCATCTTGCAAGACTAAGGTTGATGAACACCATTCTCACGCTAAACAAATATTCACAGCACTGCCATCGCCACCCTCATCTCATGCCCTACAGTTTCTTTTTCATTTTGCATAACACCACATGGCCAAGCCTGCAACTGCAATACGAAAAGCTTGGAGATGACATGTGGTCACTGTTTAGTGCTACACCACACTTCTATAATAGCTCCCTGACGGGCTATGGAAAAAAGGAGCCTGAAGGAACTGCAAGGCCCGTAAACCTAACTGGCATTTGCCATCACCAAGGTCTCGATTTGCTTCAAACATGTCACTTGCATCGCACTCATTCTGTCCCCAATTTGTATTTCAGTTGCAGCCTCTGTTAACTGCAGCAGCTATAGTAGGATACAACCTTAAAAAAGAAATTGCAGTTGGCAACACTGGGCCACAGTCTGCGGTGTTCTGTATTACTCCGCTAGCCCATCACAACAATAAACAAAATCAGCTTTTATTAAACAAGCCAGGTATCAAAATTCTAGAGCTTATAATTTTTTTTCTCTTGAATAGCTTATTGTATAACGAACACAAGTTTTAACAGACTACTTGTTTGTTTGCTTGGTAGGTGGGAGTTAAAAGTTCTTAAAATACTACAACTGGCTTAGAAGCTTTGCTTCTTTTAAGAACGACATAATGCAGGAAATTTCGACGGGTGAACTTTCTTCTAAGAGTAATCGGGGATGGAATCTGTTCATTGAAAAATTACGGGAAATGTTTTTTCCTTATTCTCGAACTGTGTACATGAACACAAAATGTGGGTTATAGTGATCCCTTCTCCGTACAGCTTTTGCAAGACTAAAACTGTGTGTTAAGTTTTTGTGTCCAATACGGAGGCAACATAAAATGACTTCAATGAAATGTTCTTGGTGTGAGCATGACTTCCATTCTCTTATAAAGGATTTTACTGGGTGTAGTTTATTATTTACTTCAATATTCCATTTAGCCTGCCATTTACCTTTCAGCTTGCATCGTACCAATTTCACTCCATCTCTGTAGGGGACATTTACGATGTTGATTTCTTTGTGCTGGGCATTTGCATCACATACATCTGCTTTCCCATTTCCACTGATTCCAACGTGGCTCGGATACCAGCAAAATTTTTTTCTTGTCCCTGTGTTGTGGCTCTTAAGTTGTGTATGATATCGCCGATTATTATCGTAACTGCATTCCTATGGTGAAGTGCTGCGAATATGCTTAAAGAATCAGTGTAAATTATACTATTCTCAATGTTCTCATTTATTATTCTTTCTACAGCCACAGAGAATGCGTAACACTCGGCTCTGAAAATGGATGCACACTGTGGCAGCCTTACTGCCTTGTCCCATTTGTTTTGTATTACTGCACTTCCGACATGCTGGGCTGATTTTGAACCGTCTGTATAAAATGCAGTGCATTCCCGGCATTTTTCCTTCAGTGGTAAAAATTTTTGTAATTTATAATTTCATGGGGTGTTTGTTTTTTCTGAAATGATGTTAGTGTGAAGTCGCAAACAGAGGGCAGACAGTACCAAGGCGGGAGTGGATCAGGTTTCTGAGAAATATTAGGCAATGCATCGATTACGTGTAGTTCTTGGCATTTCTCTTCAGAGCGGAGAAGTGGTCTGATTGTTTGCGGCTTGTTGGTAAACAGTGTTCGAGATGGGCACTTTGTAACTATTGGATAACAGATATGTTTCGGCAATGAACAGATTTTCAGGACGTACGAGCTTGTTTGCGGCTTGTTGGTAAACAGTGTTCGAGATGGGCACTTTGTAACTATTGGATAACAGATATGTTTCGGCAATGAACAGATTTTCAGGACGTACGAGCATGTGAGCGTTGTTCTTCTGTCTGCAAGTGGTGGTTCATTAGTTTCTACATACGGACTGTTTATGGGCGACGTCCTGTATGCACCAATTGAAAGACTCAAACCTAAATTGTGTACTGGGTACAGTTGTTTCAATTATGACTGCCTTGCTAAACCATACACTATGCAACCATAGTGCAAGTAGGAGCGTACAACAGAGCGATAAATTTGCAAAAGGCATGTCCTATCAGAACCCCAGTGTTGGCGTGAAAGGACTTTGAGTATGTTTAGAGATTGGGAAGCTTTCTTTTTCAATGCGTTTATGTGAGGCAGGAAAGTAAGTTTTTTGTCAGAAGTTATGCCAAGAAAATTGTGTTTATTTTTTATTGGTAATTCGGTTTCACTCAGGTGCAGTGTGGGATCGTCTGTAAGCCTCGTTTGAGTGAGAAAAGGATGGCCAATGTTTTCTGTGGAGAAAAGTGAAAACCATTTCGGTCCGCCCATGCTGCCAGTTTATTTATTGTTAACTGTACTTGTCTTTCACATGCTGATACATTGGAGGACGTGCAAGCTATCTGAAGATTGTCTACATAGACTGAATACATACCGGACCTTGGAATTATTTTCCTAAATAGAATTCATTTTACAATTAATAGCATTGTGCTTAAAGCACATCCTTGAGGTACTCCATTTTCCTGAATGAAATCCCTCGAAAGGGTTGAGCCTAGGCGGACATTAAATGAACGCTTAGACAACAAGTCTTTAAGGCAGTTCAACATCCTGCCGCGGATGCCAGGCTCGGCCAGGTCCTGAAGAATTTCAAACCTCCAGGTCATGTCGTATGCCTTCTCTAAGCCGAAAAAGACAAGACAGTGTTGTGTACAAGAGCTTCTCGGAATGTGTTTTTGAGATGAACCAGATGGTCGGTTGTGCAGCATGCTTTTTTGAAACCACATTGATGGATGTCAAGAAGTTCGCGGGATTGAAGGACAAAACTTAATCTTATATTCAGGACACTTTCAAAGGAATTCGCAAGACAGCTGGTAAGGGCAATGGGCCCATAACTACTAGAGGTGGGGTTCTTTTTTTTTTTTTAATGGAACAATAATGGCTTTCTTCCGTGCTTCGGGTATTTTCCCCAATGCCCAAACTTTATTAAAAAATTTTACAAGTGCCTCTACGGCAGGTTTAGAAAGGTGGGCGAGCATTTGATAATGTATTTCACCAGGGCCAGGTGCAGTCCGTTTACCAGCGGACAACACTGTATGGATTATTTTAACTGTAAGATTCGTTGTTACTGCCATTTGTCAGCAGCCTTTGTTTTTCGGCTGTGTGTTTGTATTTTAAAAATGATTCTGTGTAGTGTGATGAACTGGAAATTTCAGAAAAATATTCACCCAAAATGTCTGCTTGTTCTTTTATATCTGTCTGTGTACCAGGGGCTGTCGGAAGGGGAAGTGTGAATGGGGAGTAGCTGCCAGTCAGCTTTTGAACCTTCTCCCACATTTCTTTAGAAGGTGCTGAGCTATTAATGGACGACACATGTTTTTGCCATAAACTTTTTGCGGCACTGCAATGAACATATTGGGCCTTTAAAATTAATGAAATTCTCTTCTGTTGGCGGTGGCTCTGTGGTTAGGGCGCTCGGCTGCTGATCAGGAGTACCCGGGTTCAAAGCCGACTGCGGCGGCAGCGTTTTGATGGAGACGAAACGCAAAGGCACCCATGTGCTGTGCGATGTCAGTGCACGTTAAAGATCCCCTGGTGGTCAAAATTATTCAGAGCCCTTCACTAGCCACGACACCTCTTTCTTCCTTTCTTCTTCCACTCCCTCCTCAATCCCTTCCCTTATGGTGCAGTTCAGGTGTACACTGCAGTTCAGGTGTACACCGAGATGTGAGACAGATACTGTGCCATTTCCTTTCCCAAAAAACCAATTTTAAATTTTCTCTTCTGTTGGGTGCCAATGAAAAATGCCCCAGACTTTTGTTTTGTTTCTTTTTTGCTTCTTTACATTCTTTCGTATACCAAACTTAGTGATTTTATTTTACTACTCCTCATGAATGAGGAATAGCTAGGCACGCCACGCAGAGTTACAATACAGTTCGTGATATGTTTATTATTCTCATGCAGGTGCTAAGGTGATTAGTACAGAAAGGTGATCACTCCCATGTGGGTTGTCGATGACATCCCATTTAAAATCGCTAAACACAGAGGATGAACTAAAAGATAAATCTATACAGCTCATTTTGATTAAGGAAATGTTATTACATAGAATAAAATCCTCTATGATTTGGCCTCTTGAATCGGTTTTTCCACTCTTCCAAAGACGTGAATGAGCATTAAAATCCCGAACTACTAACCATGGCTTGGTAGCTGCTCTAGTCTCCTAATTCAAGCACGTTTACTAGAAGGTGGGGTTCGACATATATACAACACAGTTATTGTTTTGTGTGTAAGCAGAGTGGCTGCTACAGCTTCAAATTTAGTCTTTAGTAAAAGCTCACGAGCTGCAACATCATTTTTTACTATGACGGCAACTCCACAGGAGAGCCGGCTTGCCTTCTCTTGGTTGCGGCGAAAGACTTTATATTTCTTGAGTATATCTGTGTGTGGGGCACCTAAATTTGTTTCCTGTATACACAAGGAAACAGGTGAGAATGCAGCTAAAATTTTTTTTTTAATGTCGTTTAAGTTATTTAATAGTCCTCCAAAAATTCCAGTGTATTAGGATAACATGATGAATTTTTTGGAAATGTATTTCAGAAACTTATATCCCTGTTTCTCTGGGGCCCGTTATTGGGATTTTTCCCTTTTTTTCATTCAAGAAAGCTCCGCTGCAGTGGAGGTGAGCTCAGCGCTATGTCCATCGCCTCACTCAAGGCTCTGGAGGCCTGCGGAGAGACCATAGGTGTGCAGTTTGTATACCTCTCTCGACTGGTGGAAGCCTGTTGGGCAGCCAGCCCACATGCTGGCTGGCCCTTTCTCTAGGGTGGCAGGGTAGCTTTCGCTGCGTCTACCCAGGGCACGGGTGGCCCTGCCTCAGGCTCACTGTGCGTGGCCTGGGCAGGTGCCAAAGCTTGGTGTAGGGCACCGCCCCGTTGCACCACATCCGCGAAATTTGTTCTTGCTGTGAATAAGAATGTGCCTTGTATCCGTCTGAATCGCTGACATGCTTTTTTGAAAGTTATGTTTTCTTTTGTTTTTATGGTTATTATCTCGTTTTCTTTCTTCGAGGTCGGACACAACCTCGAGTATGCGGGGTGATCCCCTTCGCAGTTCGCGCACTGCGGCACAGCGTTGCAATTCTCGGATTCGTGATCGTTTGATGCATATTTGGCACAGGTCATGCGGTCGTGACAACTGTAAGGGCCATGGCCGAATTTTTGGCAATTCAAGCAGTGTCGGGGATTTGGGAGAAAGGGCCGTACAGTTACTTTCAGATATCCTACATCTATTGATTCTGGGAGCTGGCTGGAGGAAAAACTCAGGACTATGTGCTTTGTGAGTATTTCCTTGTCATCTTTAGATGTTTATTTGGCGGACTTCTGTGACGTTTTGTTCTTTAAGACCTTCCAACATTTTTTCTTCGGTTAGTGTCCTGAAATCATATTCTGAAATGACGCCTCTGATTGTGTTTGGGGATCGATGTGCACTAACAGAGACAGGAATGTTTTCAAAGTTTGTTACATCTGGAGGAGTATATCGCCACTGGATAATTTCGTCACCTTGTAGCCAAGGCCCAAGGCTTCCGTGAGAGACTTATAACTATGAATGGTGATATTTTCCTTGCTGGCTTCTCTGCTTATCCACTGTGTATCACAAGATACTTCGAGAACGCTTCTTGTTTCATTACCAACTGGGCGGTTACATCGGCCAGTACTATCTTTTATGGGGGCGATCATTTTGTGGGAGACGGGGAGCCATAGGATGCATGTGTTTTTTGGCCGCAGTGCCAGCCACCCACCAAGGAGCCCAACAAGGGGGCAGGGCAGGAACTTGAAAGCAAGCCCTTCCCTCACGAACTGTACACCCCAACTATAACCCAATACGACAGAACGAAGGGTAGCTTTCAGCAAGGCGGAAATTTGGGCGAGTTGGTAAGTGTTCATTTTCGCTCTCAGCGCAACACAAACGGGACACAGCGCCTGTTTGTGCTAGTCCTTTGTCTTGTGTCCCGTTCGTGTTGCGCTGAGAGCGAAAATGAAGGGTAGCTTGCCACACAAGGTTAACCCTCACTGCCTCTAAAAAGAAAAAAGCCAATAAAAGAGAAATTAGGAAAGTGAAACTGCAGACTTAAGCTGTATTCAACTACACAAGACAAGGCTACCTGCTACTTTGCCACATGCATGATTTTCCAACAGCATTAGACACATACCCAGTAAACCAGGATTCATCTGTAGCATCAGAATCACCAGCTAGCAATGGTTGGCATTTGGATCTGGATAAAGGGAAAAAAAAAAAAAGTTTTATACAAGCCTACAACATCTAGTCATGTTTCCTACCTGAGCTCTAAGAGGTGGTTGTATTTCAGCCTGTCAGCAGGACTCAGTTCCAGCAACCTTTCGTGCAAAGAGGAATGAACTTTTAAATTTTGCTGATCAACAAATAGGTCAAACAGGTTTTGTTTTGTTTCAAAGATCTTCTCAGTTGTGCCTGAAACAAAGAACCTACTGTACTTTTATGTTCTTTTTGCGAAAAAATAAATAAAAGCATACAAGCCACATAGGAGAGCTGCTCTGCCAGGGCATCCACATCGGTGACATTCACGTAGAAATTTGGTGGGCACAGGCATGTTTCTACGTCGGGGTATACGTGAGCAACCAAGGTGCTCGTACAGTACACTAGAAGGAAAAGAAAACCTGCAATGGGGATTACTGCTAGCAGACAGCAGCATGATTTAACTTACCGCGATAGCAAATCACACCAATTGGTGGAGGGGAAAAAAATAGGATCCTTTTTTTCAGCAGCGCAAACTTCCACAGAAGGAATATTTTCTCCCCAAAGAAGTTCAGGAACTGGGAGAAGCAACCTGCTGGGTGCGTAATCTAAAGAGAAAAAAAAAATCTATAAGGAACTGATGAAGCATTAACAGATTCAACTTTCCATGCACTCAAATCACTCAAGTACAACACAACAGCAAGAGCAAATCTGACAGCAGTACAAGCTAAGCCACAATCAGCATTATAGCACTGAAAAAAAAAATTGTACTCCTTAGGTCACCACAACGCATGAATTAAGCATATAAAACCAAATAGCCTTTACGGTGACCTATGTTACATTAAACACTAATAAGCTGAACAGTTTGGGGGTTATTCAAAGGAAAAGAAAAGAATTGACAGTGGCTTAGCTCGGCTATGCCAGGATATACGTAGCGAGAGGTATGCTTCCCTGGCTGAGCTTGTTGTGGTCAGTGTACATTTAGAAACGAGAGACATTGGGTATACACATCTTTTATTCATTTTGCTTGACAGAGACGAAGACTACCCGAAGTAGCATGCAGCGGTCTCAATTTTGTCGATACAGTATTTCGATTTAGTAAAGCCTCTTTAGTATACAAGCTCTATAGTAGTTCCCCATTGTGTAATATGGACGTAAGGGTGCAAAGCGAAATTACATTCAAACTTTTCTTTCATACACTTACTAAGAGAGTCCCGTTTCCTGTTAAAATCACCCAAAGTCGCACACAACTGTGAAACCGCGCCGTAGGCTGGTATACACATGGCAACCACATCAATCGTCTGCTTGACAGGTGTTCGTGGTGCCACGTAGACTCCTTGGATGATAATGCCGCTTTGCAGAAGCCGAATGCAGCAGGCTTCACCATTACTCACCGCAATCGAAGGCAGATATCTGACAGCGGTGATACCTTGCTTCACGTACACAGACTTCAGCGTTCTTATTTAGTTCAAGCCAACTGCCAGGCGACAACCTCAGAGTTGAGTTTCCCTCTTCAGGTGGTGATGAGAGGAAACACCTTGTTGATGATGAAATCGGGGTTTCTAGATGTGACCCGGTGGTTCTAACTCGCAAACAGTCACATTACTCGAAGAAAGGAGAAGGTTAACTATTTATTTACTACATAAATAAAACAAGAAGCAACGAAGCAAGGAGAAAACTATTTACATGACTAAATCGTTGATCAGACGAATTCAGCCCTCGTTCAACCCAGCGCGCTTGTTTTTAAACCCTCTGTCTCCGCCCTTAGCGGGGACAGCCACCAATAAGATTACAAGCGACACACCTCACCAATCAGTGGTCAGGGAAAGGAAAATAAGGATTTCCGCCAACTAATCACAGATTGGGGAAAGAGTGCTGATTAAACATTTGGGAAAGGAGAGGTTGCAATCAAGTACACCAACAGCACAAACGCGACCACCCTCTCCCAAGGCACCCATGGCCCAACCGTTACCACTTTCCTCTCTCTGTCATACACGCGACAAACATATGCCGACAAAACGATCCCTAAAGTGTTTACAGAACACACCGCAAGGGACGAACACAGTCGTTACGGGAATAGTGGGTTTCCGGTCACTCGGCTAATACTCAGCCGTATCTCCTGCGCCCCAAAAATCTCGTCAACCCCTTAACAACGACCACATGTCGACAGCTGTACATTGTTAGGCTTCTTAAGACGGGTTATGTCCGTGACGACGCGAAGTAAACAAGGACGTCCGCCGCACGAAGGGGAGGCCAGGACGGGACGAGTCCCTTTGTTGACGACTTCCGACCCCACTGGAGCGGCCTTCCTTGCGAACACAAGACCAACGAGTTCGCGGAAAGGTCAGCGAACTCCACACCTCCCAACCAAGAATGTCACGCGGACACTTGCTGTCAGTGTGACATAAAAGTCCAGCCACAGTTTCCCGGAACAAAATTCACACACACGCACATCTATGCTCGGCTGTTCCATCAGTCCACAAACACACACGCGCGCACATTGCGGTTAATTCAATCCGCACACACAAGGTTAGGACACCAATCTGCGCATTCCAGAGTCCACCATGTCAGATCGGTGCACCAAATTTGCAGAAATGATTTCTAGCCGCCTACATCTCGAAACAGAACATTACGTTTCTGTTGAGCGTTGTCCACAAGATTGGACCAAAATTCCGATTTATCCGGAACGGCGCCTGTTGTAAAGGCTGCCGCCGCTATCGGATCTCCCTTGTCGCTTTTGTCAAAATCAATAGAGCTTACACACTCCCCACGGACCACGAAGGTTGCTGTTGCTATTGTGTCTGCATTCGCCCTTACTTTGAATTTTGGAGTAGGGGTTAGGCCTGTCATCGGCAACTGGACCTACATTGACATGCAGTTTCCGGCAGTGCTAGCTGTTTCCAGCGTTGGCAGCCGGCGTTCTCCTCAAAGAAAAGCATGCGCTCATTCATTATCGTTTTACGATCACCTTCGCCACCTTGCTTCCACACTTCTGCTAATGGGGCAGGTTGCTCCATGTGGAAACCTACAGGAATGGAGGCATTGCCCGCATCCACCAGTTTCCTATGTGCTGCGAAACTCTTTGCAGCTGTCCCTGTCAGCTCCCAACCTGATGCAGAAACATTTGCAGCTTCCGGACCTGCCTGAAGCTCCACTGAAGCCTCGAGTCTGTCTCGAACAGATTCGTGCGAGATTTTGAAATGCTCATCGAAATCTGAGCTCTGATGTTCATCTGGCTGGTCCCTTTCTGGCTGCTCTAGTAGCGAGTGTGGTTCCAATGTTACTAGCTGCCCTACACCTTCAGCTAGATCTGTCAGCGCGCGCATCAGCAGCGGCTGGCAAGACAACTCATCTTTAGCAGCTAGATTACCATCACCTGCAAGGAGTGTGCCCGCTATCAGATCCTGATTTACCACTTCCTCGCGCGTTCCCGCTGCCTCAGAGCTAGCGCCGACCTGCTCTTGCGCAACGCTGAACGCTTGTTCAGAAGTACACTCCTGCGCCTCCTTGGTCTGCTCTATATGTGCTCGCTCTGACAGCGAATGCTTCACAGGTGTGACTAACGCCCCTATGCCTACAGTACACTCTTTTGCACACAACGTTAGATCACCTTCCTGTTTTGTTATTTCGGCCCCTGAATGCACACAGGCTTCAGAACTCTGACCTTCGGTTTGCAAATCGCCGCATGCCGGCGCCAGTATCTCTACCTGAGCTACTAGCTCGCACACATCTCCCCTCACCGCGGGAACATCTTGTTCTTGCTTTTTCGGACACTCAATCATCGAATGCCCAAATTTCATGCAGACAAAACATTGAACTGATGCGAATAAGACCTCGCTATCAACTTTCGCCCCCCGTCTTAATTTTAACTGCATCTGTGCTAGTTTTCTCTTTTCCAGCTCAATTTGGAGTTTCAAATTTTCAATTTCACTCAGCTTTTCTGCCTCCTCCTGCTCAACGCATCGCATCATGCCCTCCTGATCATTCCGTACGGCAGCCATCTCCGTTTTCCGTGCTATCGTTTCTAGCACTAAACACTACACCGACATGGTGAATTCAGAGAAAGCAGAAAGGTCTCCTACCTTACTGGTTGCTCTCTGCCCCGGTGATCCCGTCGTCCTCAGTGATGACGACAGGCTCCTCGATGCCGCCGACTTGAGCCCTGGATCTCTGAGCAGCTCGCTGACTTCTGCCTCGTTTGACTGGCTTGACTTGGTCGCCTGGTTACTTTTCAGCAGCTCGCTGACTCGAACCCTTTCGAGGTGGAAGCCTGGTTCTTTTCAGCAGCTCGCTGACTCGAACCCTCGATGGCTTGTTTTTGCCCGGCTCCTTCAGCTCCTAGCTGACTTGAGCTTCCGACGTCCTCTCGAAGTCGACCCGTGATCCTGAAGCTCTCGACGTCAGTCTTTTGATGCAGCTTCACGTTTTCTCCTTTAGGACAAACAGCTTTGTCCACCGACTTGTTCTTCTCACCTTCCGTCCAATGCCTCGAGTAGAAAAAAGTTGCGATCCTGTCGACTGCGCCAGTTGAGAAGTCGCGATCCTGTCGACCGCGCCAGTTGAGTTTCCCCCTTCTGTTGGTGATGAGAGGAAACACCTTGTTGATGATGAAATCGGGGTTTCTTGATGACCCGGTGGTTCTAACTCGCAAACATTCACATTACTCGAAGAAAGGAGAAGGTTAACTATTTATTTACTACATAAATAAAACAAGAATCAACGAAGAAAGGAGAAAACTGTTTACATGACTAAATCGTTGATCAGACGAATTCAGCCCTCGTTCAACCCAGCGCGCTTTTTGTTAAACCCTCTGTCTCCGCCCTTAGCGGGGACAGCCACCAATAAGATTACAAGCGACACACCTCACCAATCAGTGGTCAGGGAAAGGAAAATAAGGTTTCTGCCAACTAATCACAGATTGGGGAAAGAGTGCTGATTAAACATTTGGGAAAGGAGAGGTTGCAATCAAGTACACCAACAGCACAAACGCGACCACGCTCTCCCAAGGCACCCATGGCCCAGCCGTTACCACTTTCCTCTCTCTGTCGCACACGCGACAAACATATGCCGACGAAACGATCCCTAAAGTGTTTACAGAACACACCGCTAAGGATGAACACAGTCGTTACGGGAATAGTGGGTTTCCAGTCACTCGGCTAATACTCAGCCGTATCTCGTGCGCCCCCGAAATCTCGTCAGCCCCCTTAACAACGACCACATGTCGACAGCTGTACATGGTTAGGCTTCTTAAGACGGGTTATGTCTGTGACGGCGCGGAGTAAACAAGGACGTCCGCCGCACGAAGGGGAGGCCAGGACGGGACGGGTCCCTTTGTTGACGACTTCCCACCCCACTGGAGCGGCCTTGTGAACACAAGACCAACGAGTTCGCAGAAAAGTCAGCGAACTCCACACTCAGGATCTGAAGAGTTAATCTTCTCTTGTCTATACCGCCGTTTAGCAGCGGCTGGACTCTCCTCTGCATGCATGTCAAATCAAACGTTGTGATACAAACGCCCACTACATCTCCGCCTTTTATACGCAATCCTGCGCATGCGACGCGGGGTTCGGGTGATAGAGCGGCGTGCGGCGAGGCGGCGACGATAAACGCGGCGCAGCTGTGGGGTCTGTCTGGTTACGATGGCATTGGCGCATGCGCACAACTGCTCATCCGCGTGTCGTCACGCTCGGCTTTGACGGTGGAGCGGGCACGCGGCCGCGGCTACGGCAAAGCGCACGCCGCCCTTTGCTCCTCTTCGGTTGCCGCGAAATGCTCGACTGGTAGCCTAGCGTAGCTCCCGCTACAAAAAACTCGTCACAAACTTTTAAACTTGTACATATTGGCTAGAACAATCTTTTGCAGTGCCACAAGAACATCATTAAATGGGCTGCACATGATACTGTCACTTGGTGGTGACAACAATGCCTGCTGCTCTCCGCCGCACTCAATTTAAAGGGACCCAGAAAAGGGGTCTCAATAAAGTGCGATATTTCTGGGATGTTAAAAGACAACGGTTCATAATTAACCCCCAGCAAGAATTATTTTAATGCGTTTTTTGGAAGCTGAGTTATATGCAGACAAAATTTGAACTTCCGTGTCTTCGCGCCTTTCCCTCTCCTCTCGCACGCCAAAACGGCGGTGCTCCTCCGCCGGTCCCCACTCGGCCCCTCCTCTACTGTCGCCGGCTGCGGCATGCACGGAGTTGCCACACCCACGGTAGCGCGTGACATCTGAATTTGGCACTGTGAACCAATGATAACCCCTGGCTGCTGACGTCATTTGCAAGACGTGACGTCGTCTGCCACGTTTTCGCGCAAAAGCCCAGCACCGCGCGTCGCCGCGAGGTGCGAAAGCGGGAATTTTTAAAAATGTATTGTAAATTTTCCGCCCGTTTCTGAGGCCACATATGTGGCATGGACGCTCGGTGGCCTGTACTCTACATAGTGCAAGCATCTTAAAGCCAAGCTCAAACACCCCTTTCTGGAGCCCTTTAAAGCTGGCAGGGAACAGTCGAGATAAGGCCCCAAAGCGACTACAACAACATAGAACAAAGTGGAAGCAGTTGCGTGTGGCTACGATCATTCAAGGTAAGTATGGTCACATCTCGCGTCGCAAAATGATAGAGCCGAGTGCTGGCAGCTTTGAGAGTAAACAAACAAACACTACAAAAAGATTCGTGGAATTAGTTCACTCTCAAAGGAGCATCAACCAGATGCTTTAAAACAAAGAAACATGGCCACAAAATAACCCCCACAGTACAAAATAAATGCTGAGAACGGAAATACAGCGTCATTTAGTGCACATAATGCGCCTTGAGACGCACGACATGCACAACTTCTGGTCCTGTGCGGTGGCGTCGGGATGCTGATCATTCCATCGGTGATGATTTCATAGTCCAGTTCACTTAATCGGCGAAGAACCTTGTAGAGGCCAAAACAGTGTTGGAAAAGTTTTTCACTCAATTCACAGTGGCGAATGGTTGTCCAAACCCAGACTCGGTCTCCAGGTTCGTTACATCTGCGTCGGTTGTAGCATCTGGCATCAGTCTGCGTCTGGTCTTTGATCCGTATTTGGTCAATTCGTCAGGCTTCTGCATGCTAAAGGTAGGTGGCGAAGTCAGGGCTGCCATTTCTGGTATCTTTGGAAGCATGGTGTCAAGGGTGGCCATTGTGTCCCCGCCATGAATGAGGCTAAAATGCGTCATCTGGGTGGTCTCCTGTACTGTGGTGTTGTAGGCAAAGACGACCTAGGGAAGAATGGCACCCAGGTCGTGTGATGTGTGCACATACTGACTGTTGAAACGCTAAAAACGCACTGTAAAATTCTTCTCTTGCTTAAACCGCTCGCTTATTTGCGCAGAAATTTGACACAGAGATGACATTGCTTTTTCAATGACAAGTTTGGATGATGTACTTGCCTGATTCAATCAGAATTAAAAATCTGCATAGTCTACAGCATCAGTGACCCAAGACAAGCAGCTTTCGCATAACATACTGGTGGTACCATCTGGTGCCTATTCGAGGAACGGTTAATTTACCTTTTAAGCTGCGATATGAGTGGGGGAGCAGCTCATTTGAAGATGCTTTCTCAACTGCTTTAATAATACTGAGCACAGAAAGCATTTGCACAAATTTCCCCAAAGTTCAAAGAGTTTGGTCTGTGGCTGCTGGAATAAAATAACTGTCCCTAGGATAGGCACCAGATGGCACTACCAGTAGTAGTAGTAGTATTTTATCGGGGGGCAACAATAGCCACATCAAGGATCTGGATGGAGACACAGATTGTACGAGAACTCTGGAAGAGGCAGACGACCGTTGACTAATGCTTAATGTCTCATGGAATCAGTAGCAAGCTTGCAAAAATTGAAATAGAGAAGGAGGAGTACAGTCTAAGAAGCGATCATAAATGTATTAGTCTGAAAATGGGAGCCCTGATGAAAAGAGAAATGCAGAAAGCACATAAAGGGAGTGCAAAATTAAATGAACGAATAGCGGTAATAGCAGCAGGCACTGAAGCAATAGGGAAGTGCCCCATGGAAGAATGGAATTATAATAACTACTCATCGGTATGAAAATGAAACAAGTAAAACTGACAAACCACTGGAAAGGAAAGAGGAAGCCCCAAAGCTGGGTGGATAAGGAAATGAAAGAGGCCATCAAACAATGGGTGGCTTCAAGAGAACACAGAGGCAAAGGAGGCGCAGTTTTCTCAATAAGAAATGGACCAAAAATGGGAATCTTATTGACAAAAGAAACTGCCAGTACAAATCCTCATCCAGAGTAAAATAAAGATGTCCACTGATTGCTGGATAGCTGAAGTTCATGATGCAACTAAAGGTGGGCCATGAAAATTATGGAGCCATATAAGCTGTCTGGGTAAAAAGAATCAAAGAGTGGAGGAATGGATTTAAGATGGCAAGGGAAAATGTTTACAGGGAGATGACGCTGTGAAATCATTACATCAGTTGCAGATTAGACATTTAGGAGTGGCAATAGGGTAAACTTCCCAAATGGAGAAGTAGCCCAGGACAGCGTAATGGAAAGGAGCTTCTTAATCTTAACTGGACTAACTCACAGTGGTGGAAAAGGACTAGGAAATTGACCAGTAAGTATGCAGGAAACAAGAACAGAGAAATAACGAGTCTTAAGCGAGAGGTAAAAAACACAGACTATAGAGCTATAAAGAAAGTGGAAAAGGCAGATCAAGAAGGAAACGTTCTCTGATAACTCGTGAGACAGTGACCTACTTTTTGAAGCTAGATCAGAGTGCCTAGGAACACGGCACTACAAAAGAAAATTTAACCAAGACAATGAGACCTGCAGTTTGTGGTAAATCTGCAGAAACAATTGAACATCTTATACCAGTGGTGGTATCCATCCAGTTGTCGATGTAAGCACAGTCACTCTCCCTGAAGCCCTAGGGTTTAGAGATAAAAATGATCATGTGAATGAATCTGCAGTGAAGTCAGCAAAAGTTATTGGAAGATTGGTGGCTCAAAACCAGGGAGGTGACGTAAGGTTACAAGCGGTTACAAGCCAAGTAGGTCCATGTCGATATGCTGGAAAGCTCTCGTTGAAGGGTTTAGAGATAAAAATGATCATGTGAATGAATCTGCAGTGAAGTCAGCAAAAGTTATTGGAAGATTGGTGGCTCAAAACCAGGGAGGTGACGTAAGGTTACAAGCGCAGAATTAAAAATTGTATTTAAGAAAAATGGCGAATTTATAGACATATTTATTAAATCAATAACACCCTGAAAGCAATATAAAGCAAAACAAAAAAATGCTGAGCATGGTGGCAACTGTCACCACCCTGTTTCAGAGGGGATGCTCCAATCTTCCATCCATCCCTCTATCCATCCCATGCGAAAGCTGCTTGTTTTGGGTCACCAATGCTGCAGCCGACACGGATTTCTTATTCTGATCTAATCAGGCAAGTACATCATCCAAGCTTGGTGTTAAAAAAGCAAGACAATCGTATGCCATCTCTGTCAAATTTCGGTATGAATAAGCAAGCACTTTAAGCAAGGTAAGCATTTTACGATGTGTTTTAGCGTTGCAATAGTCAGTACATGGCGAGCATGTTGGCAATCATTTTGCTTAGGCGTTCCGTTAGCCCATCAGTTTGTGGAAGATACACAGTCGTCCTTTGGTGGCTCGTTGCACTGTACTGCAGGATAGCTTTGGTGAGCTCGGCAGTAAACACAGTTCCCATTTCTGTAATGAAACCTTCAGGGGCATTATGGCGAAGGAGAATGCTTTAACGAATAATTTGGCAACTTCTGCAGCGCTGCCATGGGGTAAGGCTTTCTCTCTGCATAGCGGGTAAAGTAGTCGGTTGCTACTATGTTGACTTGGGGAAGGGGCCAAGTAGGTCCATGTCGATATGCTGGAAAGCTCTCGTTGAAGGTTGAACTGCCTGAAGAAATCCTGCTGGTCTTGGCAGCTTTTTGCAGCGTTTGCAGATACGACAACTCTTGGCATAGTGTGCGACATAGGTGGACAGACGAGGCCATTAATACTTTTTGTGAATTCAGCTGTTGGCTCATGGTCCGAAGCCTGCAGAAATTCCTCAAGAAGGTTCGCAGGGATGGTGAAGGATGGCGGTCTTGTGGGTGTGAAGTGCATGGCGCCCCAGGTCTTTTGTCCCGCGTCAACATACATGGCAAGCATGTTGGCGATTGTTTTATTTAGGCGTTCCGTTAGCCCATTAGTTTGAGAGATAAGTAATGCCACAAATCTTTCTTTGTTACATCACTCAGTCATCAGTAATCGACGCAGAATTGAAAAGATCCAGTCTTTCTTTCTCAACAAAACAATTGGTGCTACCCAGGGGCTCTTCAACGTCTGGATGATGCAGTCACGAAGCAGTTCTTCAGCTTAATCCTGGATGGCTTGGCGTTCTCGCGGCGACACACGGTAGGGGCTTTGGCAGAGAGGTTGGCCGTGCTTTGCTTGTTGATTACAATGCCATGCTTAGCAAATGGAGTTTGTTGGACCTTCATCAACAATGAGAAGCACTCCCTGTAGCTTCGAAGAATGCGAAATTGGTCTTGTCTGTTCCGGGGCAGGGCTGGCTTTATGTTGAAGACTCGCATGTGATCTTCTTTAGGTGAATCATCCGAGATTTCATCGGAGAGGGCAAAGGAGTCTCTAACATCGGACAGTTTGTCTAAGAAAGCTATCATCATTTCTCTGTTGATGTGCTTGTATTCTTCGTTGAAGTTTGTCAGCAGCACCTCAGCTTGTCCATTCTGGAAGTTGGCGATTCCTCTTGCGATGCAACCCCTCAACCTAGGAGCAACTGCGTGCTCCCCTTGATGATATTATTGAAGTTTTTGGCATTCCCCACTCCTACGGAAACCATGACATCTGACCGGGGTGGGTCGCTCACCTGTTTAAGTACATTGCGGGCTGTTTGACCTTCTGGGGTTGGGATCGGAGATACAGCTTCATTCTTTAAAATGTGATGGACTTAGATTAAAGGTTGATGATTACTTGATGCTCAGTCAAAAAGTGCATGCCTAAGATCACATCTCGGGAACAGACCACAGTATAGGTATCTCCGTTGATGGCAAATTGTGCGGTGCATCATCCTGATAGCGTAATAAGGTGGCCTGCAGTGGTGCGGATTTGCAGGCCTTCCCAACCAGTTGTCACTTTCTTGAGCCGAGTCGCAAACAGTCCAGTAATGACAGACTAGACCGCTCCTGTGTGCAACGCAATTACCGTGCGACCATCGACAGCCACTTCAATGTTGCTGGTTCGCATCTTCACATTACAAGTTGGCCTTGGAGCGGTCTTGGCTTCAGGTGCTGCGGTCATGGCTGGGGTACATCGCAGTGATTTCGCTGGGCAGCAGCGTCATTCTGAAGTCAGATCGCATCGTGTTCGAGCTTGTCTTTGTATGCGGCATAGGTGTAGTGGGGGCACCGTCTTCATGCGGCGTGGTTGGTGGAGGAGCTTTGGCATTCCACTCCTGAGCAACCTCACCTCCTAAGGTTGCTGCCTTTAGTTTCCCCTACACTGTCTGGGGGACCATCCTCGCACCACAGCTGCATAGCTGCAGGGTGGCGACGCGAAGCGGGAGGCCAATGGCAATGGTTAGCGAAAAAGGCGGTTCAGCACATACTCGTCTCGACACAGGTAGTCATTGTTTCATGTGGGCATTGGCTGGAGCCTTGTCATGGTGTGTTCATGGCAAAACCATGAAGACTGAAACATCGATACAGGCTGTGACAAAGAATATGGCCAGTCTCACCATAATAAAATCACAGCAGGCGATTGTCAGAAGTTCTCCAGGCGTCGCATTTCTTGAGGCTTGAGCATCACTCATAGGCTGGGCGGGCAGGGGCGACGTTCTGGAACAGCTGGTTCACGTCAAAATGAACTTGGGAGAGAAGGGCGGGTCTTATCAGGGCCAGGGACTGCAGACTGCAGCGGCGCAGATCATGGCTTGAGCTTCCAAAAGGAGCCATCAGTGACAGGGCCGCATCTCGCTGTGAATCTTTGCACTGTTGTCGATCTTTGTCCTTTGACCCTGGTATTAGCAATTGTGGAGAAAGAGCCTTGCAAGAGACATGCAATTCAGTATTTCCTGTTCCTTAAGCAAAGCAAGCTAGTAAGCCAGAAACACAAAGGCTGTGAACAGCCTTCGGGAAGATTTGAGTAGATGTTTTTGTGTAGGACAAATGAGCGACTGTTGCAGAAAAATAAACCCATAGAAAATATGTGTCTGAATATAGCTACTATGTGCAATTTATGCACAATGTACTGTTGCTGTGCTCCATTCAGGGTGTTTCATCTAAGACTCAGCAATTTTTGAAAATATTTTGAGTTACAAGAGTGCTTTTTACGGCATGGCAATGTTAGCAGTGGTGTGCATCAGAATACAGCTAAGATGTGTTAGCGAACAGGCTGGTTAACTAATACTGAATAGTTAACTTTGCAACTATTCCAGCTCCATTTATTGAGAGGCTTGGAGCCCACCATCCATACCAGTTTTTAAGATTTTCTAAAGTGCCATTCTTGTCGCCATTGCAGCGCATGCAATTTTGGGGCTGCACATGGGCAGAAGCGATAACCATGCATCCAGAAAGAGTGCTAGCCATGCCTACGTGCGCACATGACACAGCGACATGCCTGTCACGTGGCTCTCTGCCCACTTGCTGCTCCCAAAGTCCCCTGATAAGCTTAAACTAAGAACTTTAGCCACTTCCAGCCGGGCACTGTATGACAACTGTGTGAGGTGCACGTAGGCTTTGCTATAGTCTGGAATAACTTTTTTGGCAATGCAGCAGAGGCTAGGCAGGAAAAGAAAAAAGATGAGCCTTTGTCCCTGAGCCATGGGAACCAGGCTTTTCAGCCCTAGCGACCCCGCACCGTCCCTCTAACTTCTCGTCTTTCACCTTTCCGCACCCCTAGCCCGAACAATGAAAACCTCACCCCACCAAGGCACAGGGACAAAGGCCCGTATCTCTCCCTTTCCTGCCTACCTTTTACTGCATTGCCAAAAAAACTTGTCCACGAGTATAGCTCTTTCTGGACGCGCAGTTTCGCTTTTACCCATATGAGGCCCCAAAATTCCATAAGCTGCAGCAGCGATGAGAACGGCATTTTCGAAAATGGATATTACTTAGTCGGCTACGAGCCTCTCAATAAATGAGGAGCCTAACTGGGATAGTTACATGTAATGTCCCGAAAGGGACCTTTGAGGAAAAAATAAATAAAAAGTTAAATATTCAATATTAGTTAATGGCTGCTAGTTAACATGTCTTAGCTGCATTTTGATGCACACTACTACTGACAATGCTGTGCCAAAGAGTGCGCTCTTCTAAGTTCTAACTCACAAAGCCTGTTTTTAAAGATTGCCAACAGTCTTAGGTGAAACACCCTGTATAGTATATTTGCCTAATAAGCAGCTTACGGGGAGACGCAGATTTTGATATGATCAAAAAGTGCAAAAATTTCGATTTTGCAAAAATGGCATATTCGGGATGAATACACAAAAGTTCCTGCCTAAAAAATTTCAAGGTCTATAGCTGACCTCCAACGACTAAAATGCCTATATATTTCGCACCTATGAAGCCCAGAAATGGCGATTTGGGAGCGAAATGCAGCAGGAATTCGCGCCCGTCGCTTCCCACAACCGCGTGCCTGATTGCCGCCATCTTGGTTTTGTTTGAAAGCTGGGCTTCTTTCCCACTACCTGGTATTGCTCACTACAGTGAAATATTTTTGGAACGTCCACATTCCGCACTTTTTTTAAGGCCTCTACAATGACCTCCGAATGGTCGGCCACGCATACTTCAAATTCGATTTTCTCAGCTTCTTGTTGTTTGCCAACATAGCCTTACCGAAGTTTTTATTATGTTTTTATGGTGCAATTTCAATTAACCTTATACCGTTGAATTCACAAAGAACTAAACTGTGGAGCTATTCTGTTTTTGTTTGGAGGAGTGAAAAAAATGTTTTTTTGAGGAAAGGAAATGGCGCAGTAATTGTCTCAAATCTCCATGGACACATGAACAGCACCACAAGGGAAGGGAGGAAGGTGGGAGTGAAAGAAGAAAGAGAGAAAGAGGTGTTATAGTGGAGGGCTCCGGAATAATTTCGACCACCTGGGCATCTTTAACCTGCACTGACACTGCACAACACAGGGTGCCTTTGCGTTTCGCCTCCATAGCCAACATTTCAAATTTTGTGAACCATAATGTCACCTAACTATACTTCATAATTAAGGTGCTTGGACAAAATTTAACATTTTTATATGACGATGTACTTCAAAAACAATATAATTAGCGCAGCTCCAGATGGCAGGTCTTTGGCTGCGGCCCCATTCCAATCGAAACCAAAAAATAGACACCAAAATGTTGTAACGACCCCTTATTTCTCTATAATATAGGAACTAATTGAGATATACTGAAACTAATTATATTTTTGAAAACAGGAATAAGAAACATATATACACGCCTAATTTCACTACCATATCTTTAATAATAAATATGATTGATGATGATTATGGATTTTTTATGGCGCAAGGGCAGCTATGGCCAAAGAGCGCCATGTCACAAGGTATTTTTCTTTTTCTCAAGGTGGGGTCAAAGACCCATTTCCCAAGCATTTCACCCTAAATAAGCCGAGCACCAGACCAGGGGAAAGCTTGTACCCATTGTATCACCGGTGGGTACCCGGCGGCACTGGGGATCGAACCCCGCACCTCCCGCATACGAGGCGGATGCTCAACCACTTGGCCACCGCTGCGGTATAATAACAAATATGTTAAAGACCCGCATGTCCCATTAACAATCATGCCTATATGCTTTCAAGTGAGCAGCTGTTTCAGGCATTCTGTTACAATGAAGTCCTGGTAAGCAGAAAAGATTTATCAGGCCCCATCAAGCTTTTCTTAAAAAAATCTACTTCCACACATTTATGCAGAGATGCAATAGTACTGATGCTATCATATGGCAGTTCATAGGCACTGATAATTACCTCCATAGAATGCATGCCATCACAGATAGATTTGTAGGCGGTACCAAGGAAGGTATCCAAAGCAGGTGGAGACTTATGTGCCAGGTAAAACTGAAAAAGGTCTTCATATACTCCTGGCCTCTCCAACAGTTGTCTGCAAGTAGGAAAGAAAAGCATGTAAAATGAAGTGTGCCACCACAGGGCACTAGATATTAACTTTATTCAATTCACATTAAAAAAGAAAGCCTAATAGAAATTAAGCTACCCATTTCCATGCAAAGTGAGCCAGCTTCCCATTTCTCTTTTATAAATGTACACAAACTATACTGATCCGATCAATTATGAAGGCTATTTATCAAACCCCCACGGCATCTAGTGCCAAAGTGAAACATATATCAATTTGGTTTCACTGGCACCATCAGTTCACAGTTAAGTATTGCCATATCTTCAAGCAGACAGGGTGTGACAGTGTCAACTGCTTCTGCACCAAGGTTGCACCACCCTTCCAAAGCACCTGGCACTCCAGACATGGTTTACATGATCCTTCCGCATGTATGAATCTAATGATACAGTAGAGGTGGCACAATATGCATAGCGCCCTTCATTTTCCCCGACTTTACCTGATTTTCACATCCTGAGCACGTTTCTTAAAATTCAGGTTGAACCCGTCTTCTCCTCAAAAATTCCCCTTCTAGAGTGCACGGAGTGGCAAGGGAATGAGGAGCTTGTTACGATATACATATATATGAAAGTTTTCCCGAACGAAACTGAACAAACCGCATGAAAATTAGCGGCTGTTCTATGTTTATTCCAGAGGAGTGTTCATTCAAGTGGTGGCCTTAAACCTCTCTTAACGCTCATTATTCATGACACGACTATGCACCTCCACCAAATATTCAAATATTATGGGGGGTTAGCTCAGTAGCAGGCGCGACAGGCCGCAGTCAGGGAGCACACAAAAACCAGGTCACCCCAGCACTAGCTGCAGCGTCCTTGTCCTCGTCAACAGCACAGTGACAGAACAACGTCCTCTTCACTTCGCGACTGTGTACCGAAACAATGCGTTCGAAAACTCTTAACTTTTAGAAGTGAGATGACAAAGCATATGTACTGCCCAGGCATTTATTCGCCATCACGTATCAAGCGCTATCCACACTAACGACGCCCTTCTCCAAGGCTCTTGTCCATTTAAAATAGCGTCTGTGAAGCGCAATGACTGTTTTCATAGTGTACAAAGCAGGCAGGTCTTGCATGCACATGAAATGCTGATTACAGTTTATGCGATGAAATAACTGTAATAAGTTAAAAAGGAAATAATTTGGTTGACAGTTTTTTTTTCTGTCCAACCTGTCATTTCCATGTTGTTTGTGAACTAGTGAACGAAAAAATAGGGTATTTTGTGTCCTGCACAAAAACGAGCACTTAAGAGTAAATTGCCTTTTGCTGCAAAAAAAAAGAACCCCCCCCCCCCCAGAAAAAAACCTCTTTATGAAAATTTTTTCTGAATAACCGAACATGTACCCGAATTTGAATTAAAGAAATTATCGCCTGATTTTTGCCCTCTAAATTCTTGAAAAAATAAAACCCGAAAACAAAGGGCCCTAATTATGCACCGCCAAATTATGCTCTACCAAACCAAGCTGTAGAGCGCTACTACAGATACAGGGAACTACAGCCGAACTCAAGACACAGTGCTCTTATTCCTTTCTCAGTATAATTCTATTTGTAAGACAGGGCAACTCTACTGTCTCGGAGAGCTAGCTCGTATGTATCCTGTAGCACCAGCTCATATTTATCTTGTAGCACCCCATCCTCCCTCGATGCCCCCCATACCCCACCCCTGCCCGTCCTTGTGGGAAGCTGTCCTGTTCAGCACAGCCCCCACGACCAACGTGACCTGGTTGC